>CAJQZM010040927.1:4332-15942 GCA_907164665.1 Colias nastes | reverse complement strand
AACGGCACAACGGAGCACAGCACGGCAGCGACGCTACCCATGAGCAGCGCGAACGCCGCCGCCTCCATGCCAAGCTACATCGATGGCATCATGCCTGTCATGGATGAGGGTATATGGATCCATGGTCTGCTCGATGAATTCGAGGGGCGGCTCGCCGGCAGGAATTCGAGCTTCCGCTGGGACGGCCAGGCTTGGGTTGGCGGCGACTATAACAGGCTCTGGTTACGCTCCGAGGGAACGGTTACCAGAGGGCGAATGGGCGACGGCGATCAGGAGCTCCTATACAGCCGATCGATCTCGACCTATTTCGATGTGCAGGGTGGCGTACGTGTCGATCTGGATAGTGGTCCGGCACGCAGCTGGGGAGCATTCGGCATACAGGGGCTAGCCCTTTACCAGTTCGAGCTTCAAGCAACGGGGTATGTCAGCGACCGTGGTCAGTTTGCAGGCCGTTTCGAAGGGTCATATGATATACTCCTGACCAATCGTCTCATCTTGCAGCCTCAGGTGGAGCTCAATCTCTATTCAAAAGCTGACAAGGCCAGAGGAAACGGAGCGGGCCTTTCCGATATCGATACGGGCCTGCGTCTGCGCTACGAGGTGTGGCGCAAGTTCGCACCCTATATTGCCCTCACCTATGACGGATACCTCCAGCAGGCCCGACGCTTTGCGCATCAGAGAGACGATAGCGCAGGGTCATTGCGGCTGACGATCGGCATACGAAGCTGGTTCTGACCGAATCGCCGTTGCAAAGCGATGCAAGGAATCGGCTCAGGCTGTCGACTGGGCTACGGCGCCACGAAATATGGCTTCATCATCCGCTTTTTGGCGCTTGGATCCTGCGATCCGGTGCCAAACCCCTGACACGGCAGGCGTATAGTTGATATGTAAACGATAAATTCACGTTTCAGTCTCAAAATGTGAGTGTTGCCGCAAGAGCACACCTACCGAACCCACATCGTGAGCGCGCTGGAAGACACGCCAATTCGCTTGTCACGGTTTGAAATGTCGATAGGGAGTGCCTGTCAACTAGGGTGGTTCATCCCTATCGAAACGGAGAGATTGCGCGATCATGCCTGTCAAGAATGCCGGAAAGCGTGGGGTGCTCTGGGCGGCCGGAACCATTCTGGGGAGCTGCCTTCTCGCCTCGCCCGTCATGGCGCAAAGTCAGAGCCAGCAGGCGAGCCCGAGCGACCAGACAGCCGCCACTCTGGATCCGACGGTCAAGGAAATGGCAACGCAGAACCACGCCGGGAAAGGCGCAGACAACCCGCCAAGCCTCTTCGGCAGCCCGTACGATCGCAGCCAGCCTACTCTTGGTACGGTTCGGCATCCCTTTGTTCCCGTACCAGGAAACGAAGCCCTGTTTCCCGCCAGTTTCTCCGACTGGCTCAAGCAGCCCACAATGACGGGTGACTGGGGTGGCCTGCGTACGCGCCTGCAGAACATGGGTATCGTTCCGCAGGGGCACTATCTTCAGGACAGTGCAGGCAACCCGACAGGCGGTCGCGCGCAGACAGTCCGCTACGCCCATGAAGTCGCGCTGGGCGTGGATATCAATTTCGCGCAGCTGACCGGCCATAATTACGGCATGTTCCATATGCTCCTTACCGAGCGCGCGGGTCTTGGCATCGGTCAGCAGCTTCCTGCACTGAACAGCCCACAGCAGATTTTCGGTTCGGGTGAGACAATACGCTTTACGCGCCTGTCGTGGGAAATGCAGTGGAACCGCTACGTCGATACTGAAATCGGCTGGATCAACACGGAAAACGATTTTGCCCAGTCCACCATGCACTGGGGCATGAATCTCTACTGTCAGTTCGAAACGAACGCGATCTGCGGCATGCCGCAGGGTATCGCCAGCAACTCGGGCTACGGATATTATCCGACCGCCCATCCCGGTGCTTTCGTCAAACTGTACCCCTTCGGCGATGAGCGCATGCTGGTCTCGACCGGTATCTATAACGTCGATCCCACGATTTCGAACACCGGCTATGCCTGGAAAATGTGGCTTCACGGTTCGACCGGTGCCTACATACCCGTGCAGCTGGGATGGCATTTCGGTGGAACCGACAGCAAGGGACGCCTGCCGACCAATATCAAGGTCGGCGGTTACTGGGATACGTCAGAAGTCAAGAACGTCTATGCCCAGCTCGGCGGGTTCGAACTTCCGACGAGCGTGCTTGGCAATCTGCCCATCGAAAAGGTTCGTGGCCGTTTCGGTGGCTGGTTCATGGCCGATCAGATGCTGCAGCGCGACAGAAGCGACCCGTCACGTTCGACCGTGGCATTCATGTCATTCACATGGGGCGACCCGCGTACGGCTATCGCGCCTTACTATATCACCTGGGGTGTGGTGCGTAAGGGCACGTTCTGGAACCGCCCGAACGATACCATCAGCATCGGTGGCAAGTTCAACTTCGTGAACCCGAAGCTCGGTGCCTATGTCGGCGCTCTTCAGGCGACGCAGACGCAGGATACCGGCCTGCTCAAGCCGAGCGGCGAACATTCGGGAGAAATCAACTATGGCTGGCGTCCGTCTCCATGGCTGACCATACGCCCGGGCCTGCAGTACATCTGGCATCCCGGCGGTACGAACCGCTACAAGAACGCCCTTCTTATCGATCTGGAAACCGGCGTCAGTTTCTGAACGCCCGTCATCGCAGCGATACCAAACGCCCCTCTCAGGAGGGGCGTTTGCCGTTTCCGGGGCAGGAATTTACCCCAGCACTCTACCGTCATCAGAGGGTTTATCGACCGGAAAACCCTCGTGAGGCCGGGGCCGGGCTTTCATAAAACTATCATCTTATAACTGTATCTTCCTGTGTCGGGCACCGATAGAACGAGCCGTCATCACGATCTATCGAGGTCAAACAATGCAGCTTTCCCGGATTTTTGGCGCTCTCTCCCTCTCCTTGGCTCTGAGCTGCGGCGTTTCGCATGCAGCAACGATCACAGGAGCCGGGTCGAGCTTCGCCGCGCCGATTTATGGCGCCTGGGGCGAAACCGCCCAGAAGGCAATCGGTACCTCGGTGAACTACCAGAGCGTCGGTTCGGGTGCCGGTCAGAACCAGGCTATCGCCCGCACTGTCGATTTCGGCGCTTCGGACAAGCCTATGGACGCTGCCAAACTCGACAGCAACAAGCTCTACCAGTTCCCGACCGTCATGGGTGGTATCGTATTGATCGTGAATGTTCCTGGCATCGAGCCGGGCATGCTCAAGCTCGATGGCCCCACCATTGCGGGCCTTTATGACGGAACGATTTCCAGCTGGAACGACCCGCGTATTGCCGCGCTCAACCCCGGACTGAAGCTGCCCGATACCGACGTCGCACCAATCCATCGTGCCGATGCATCCGGCACAAGCTTCGTCTTCACGTCCTATCTCGCCAAGCTCTCGCCGAGCTGGAAGCAGAAATTCGGTGCAGGCACGTCCATAGCCTGGGCCGGAGGCGCCGGCGCGCGTGGAAATGACGGCGTTGCTTCTGGCGTCAAGGAATCCGAAGGCGGTATCGGCTATGTCGAATATGCCTATGCCAGCCGCAACCATCTCAACATGGCGCAGCTTCGCGATCATGACGGTGCCTTCATCAAGCCCGATGCCGCTTCTTTCGCCGCTTCTGCAGCCCATGCAGACTGGGCTCATGCAGATCGATATGCCGTCGACCTGCTCGATATCGCCGGAGCCAATGCCTGGCCGATCATGAGTGCCACATTCGTGCTCGTACCGACAGATCCGAAGGACGGCGCGCAGGGCAAGGCTGTGAAGGATTTCTTCGGCTATGCACTCAAGAACGGTAATCCGGAAGCCGTGAAGCTCGACTACGTGCCCCTGCCGCAATCGGTCAAGGACGCGGTCATGAACGGCTGGCCCAAGAACTGAACGCACCCACCTGACCCGGACCGTCTTGCACAGTCCGGATCGACAGGCGCGATGAGACGGCTCAAGCCGACTTCATCGCGCCTTTTTTGTCCTCGACACTCACTGGACCGGGATGCGGTCGCGTCCGACCCGGTCATACGGCGTTCTTGCCGAATGTCGCAGACAAGCGATCCCCGAACCGAATGCTCATCGTATCAGCGCGCCAGACGCCGCTATCTGGCCGCGTCTGTTATCTGCACGACACGGCACGCCGCTGGGAGTCCATACGTCGAAAACTCACAGCGTCAGTCCCGTTATCGTTCTATTACTGTTCTTTAACAAAAAATATCATGTCACACGAAATTGTGAGATTTTTTAAATTCGTCCCGTAATCGCGTGCCGGAAACCGGTTTCGGCAGGCCTGGAGGGTCCGAATTACGTGCGCAATCCCCATCAATACGCAGCCATACGAGGGCACTCGAAGCGTTTTTGTACTGTACCTCGACCATAAAAAGATAACGAAGGATGGTTATTTGCAACCAATACGTTGTCAAGCGCATTTGATGCAGATCAAACGACGTTATGTACCAAGAAATCCCGTCTGTTCCAGTATTGACCTCGCTTCCTCCAGGCATAATCTTCGGGGTGTCGCGTGGATCCTGTCAGTTAAGAAGAGCCATAGATGTCCGACTGACAGGATTCACCGGCCTCAAGAATAAGGAGAAGTCATATGACGAGATGGTGGGGTCAGATACACGCACATCAGGAAATGACCGACATTCAGTCAGTTGGTATTAGTCTGGCGGTTACGTTCGGGGTCATTTGCGTTGCAGCGCTGACAATTCGCACGCTCCGAAAAAGAAAGCTGCGCCTTGCAAGCACGCAGACGCTTCCCTTCGCCTGACCGTGGTCAAGGCATGCTGATAAGAGCATGCAGGCGAAGCACATAGGCGCCCAGCCCTGCGCATAGCAGGGCGATGGCCGCCAGAGGCAATGCCTCTATGGTTCCATGCGTCAGCAGGAGGCCTCCCAGCAATCCTCCACAGGACACGGCAAGATTCCAGGCCGTTGTCGCCATAGCCTGCGCCGTGTCCATATACGATCCGGCTACATGGGTCATTACGCTCTGCGTAAGGGCCGCGAAACCACCGGTCGTGATACCCCAGAGTATAATTGCCGCGCATACAGGGAACGGGTGGCCAAGACCACAAGCCATAACGAGGGCGGCCAGTATAAAAAGCAGGATACTCGTGAGGGTAAGCCGGGCCAGATAGCGGTCGATCAGAATACCGGTAACGACAAGCCCGGCAACCGAACCGCCCCCAAAGATCAGAAGCAGCGCGTCGACGTGCTCAGCCATACCCGACGGTCCAAGCAATGGCTCGATATAAACATAAAGCAGGCTATGTGCGGCGACGATCGTAAAGATCAGGGCGAGATTGGCAGCTACGCCCGGTCGGCGTAGCGCGCCAACTACACTGAAATGGCTTCCTTCGGCACTCCCCGGCGCATCGGGCAGGCATTTGAGACACCACAGGACGAGCAGCGCTGAAAAGCCGGCAAGCCCGGCAAAGGCGCCGCGCCATCCTATGAGTTGCCCAAGCATTGCTGAAAGCGGCGCGCCGAGCACAAGAGCCAGGGTAACCCCCGATCCTGCAAGAGCTATGGCCCTTCCTCGCTGTGCGACTGGGGCAAGACGCGTGGCATAGCCCGCGAACATGGCCCATATGAGCCCCCCGCAACATCCAGCCAGAAACCGCACAACAAGAGCAAGGGCCAGATTATCGATACAGGCATTGGCCCCGTTCACCACGACAAAACCCGTCAGACCGGCAAGCAGCAGCGGCTTGCGTCTTACCGCATGCGTAAATGCGGCCGATGGAAGAGCCGCCGAGAGCGCCCCCAATGCGAAGGCCGTGATGAACTGCCCGCCTGCCGCCTGGGTTACATTCAGCCCGTCCGAAATGGCAGAGAGCAGACCAGCGGGCATGATTTCCGTGAGCAGGGTCACGAAGGCCGCAAGTGCCAGGAGTATCATGGCATGAAGCGGCAAACGGGGCTCCGGTGCCGTGATCGTATCCTGAACAGTCATGGTCATCTCTCCCTCGAGGCGTCCAGAGAGACGACCGGGCTCGCTTTACGTTGAAGCGAGCGCCGTAGCTTAAAATGCCAGACGCGCCAAGTCTGCCTTCACACATGGCTGGCCCGCGCTCACGCGATATCGGGATCGAACGAGCCATGATTATCGCGCTGGATCGGGGACGGACTTTCGATACTCAGAATGCGGCAGTCAGACTGAGATTAAAGGACCGCCCAAGCCCCGCGAGCGGGGAGAGGATATTGGTTTGCCTGTAATCGCCCAGCGATAAACCGCCAAGCGGCAGATAATACTTCTGGTTGAGCACGTTCTCGATGCTTGCATCGAGCGTGAGCTTGCGCCAGCGATAGCTGCCACCGAGCCCCAGAAGCGCATAGCCGGGCGTTCGCGGTTCGTTGCGCAGCCAGTCGACAGTCGACTTCTTCTTGACGAGGGTGACATCCACCCTGCCCGTCCAGTTCTGCCACGTCTCGCGCAGGCCGATCGTGCCATTGACCGGCATCTGATGATACAGACCCGAATGCGTGACCATATCCTGTCCACGGGCCCAGTTGAAACTGGTCACCAGCCGCCCCTGTCCGAAGCGAGCATCATCCCATAGCCGATAGCGCGCATTACCGTTCAGGCCGTAACTCTGGGCATTATGATTGGCAAATTGCAGTTTTGACAGGCCGTTGCTGAACGAAGCCAGACGCACAACATTGATATAGCCTTCTGTGTAGGTATAGAAGGGCTGCAATCTTACCTCCCACCCCTCGCCTTTCGGATCGTGCCATGTGAGCGTCATGCTGGCCGTATTGGCAATTTCGGGGCGCAGGTTAAGATTGCCGACATAGCCGTTGCCATCGCCGAACCAGCCGATCATGCGCGTCGCCATCGTGCCCATGCCCCATGCGTAGCGCTCGTAAAGATTGGGCGACCGTGTCTTGCGTGCGTAACCGCCCTCAAGCATCAGATCGTCGCGTATATGCCACCGCCCCGTGGCGGTGACGTCGAAATTCGTATCCGTCCGTCCGCGCGACGCCGCGTTGAATTTCCTGGCCGCCATGATATCGGCCATCTGCATCATGCCGGTCCAGGAATACGGTGCGACCTTGCCGGTATTCATCATCACCAGATCGCTGCGCAAACCGAGCTGAGTGGAGAAACGCGAGGTCCATTGCGCATTCCACTCGATATAATGGCCCAACCGGTCTCGGTGCCCGTTATTGATATTATGGAATGTCCCAGGCCCCATCATCATGCTGCCCATCAGCGGCGGCCACCAGTCATTCAGGCCATTATGGTCGAAGCTGCTCCCTATTTTCAGATTGTGACGTGTCGAGAGCGGCAAGGTCAGGTCGATGGCATAGCCCGCCGTACGCGCATCGGTGTTCATCGGCATACCGGTCGTGGCACTATAGCCACCCTTGTCGTTCATCATGTTCATCACATGATCCACACGCTGCCAGAACCCGCGAACGTCCAGCATCGCCCAGCCGTAATCGCCATGATATTTGCCGTTGACGAAGGTCGAGCGGTTGTTTGTCATATCCATGTACTGGTTCGGAAACCCCTCATAGGGAATATCCTGCTGACCGAAAGTCAGCGCCAGAAGATGATTGTCTTTCTTCAGTCCGGCAGTCACGGCATGATTGAAAGAAAGATAACTGGTCGAGCGTACCTGCTTGCCATCGCCACCGGTATGATAGTTGCTGGCGTGACTGTAAGAGCCGGTATAGCGAAGGCTGAACAGGTCATTGGCCACCGTCACTGTTCCGGAGGCACCGGACCCGCCCCCGTTACTACGATAATCGCCACGCACGTGACCGGTCACCAGAACTTTGCCCGACTGGGCGAAAAGCGGGTCCTTGCGATCAACCTTTACTGTCCCCCCCGTGCTGTCACCACCAAGGCTGACAGGGGTGACACCTGCGATAGCCTCGGCGGAGGACACGCTATCGGGGTCGATATAGGACATGGCGGGATTCATGTGATTGGGGCAGGCTGAAGCGACCCGCATCCCATCGACGATCATCGCAACACGATCATCCGCCATCCCGTTCAGAACAGGCAGGGATGATACGCCACCGGCAGAATACTGCGTGTAGCCCAGCGCACCTTTGAGCAGCGACGCCGTATCCGGCGAATGGATTGCCGTGCGCCGTATACCCTGGACCTGCAGGTACTCCATGGGGGCATCGCTTTCTACAGAAGATGCAGGCGCTCCAGTCCGGTTGTCAGTGACGGCAGCCGGTGGCTGATCTGCCTGAGCAGGAGAGGATGTCTTGGCGCCGGTTGGGGCCCTTGCCGAAACAGGAATGGTCGGCGATGACGCGGAGGTGGCGTCGGCCCAGGCCGCATTGACGTTTGTAGCGACCAACAGAGCGAGCAGAGAAGTGCAGCCGAGCGCGATAGCCGCGCGGCGGTGCAACCTGCCTTCGATAGGCAGTGTCATGTTCGAAATCCCGGAAAGCGGAAAGATACGACCCATGCCGCCAGTTCCTCCAGGGAACGACCAGACACATGGGAGGCGAAATCAGACCGGGACTGGTGGAGGCCCCTGGGAAGGCGGGAGTACCCAGCGCAAACCGGGCGGTGCTCTGCCTTGCGGTAGAACGACAATCTCACTGAGCCGGATCGACCTGTAAAACGCCGTGAAGCCAGTCACGCCTAGAATGAACATCGCGAGCTGAAGCAACGGACACAGCGCGCAGGCATCGTCGTGATGATGATGCGCTTTGGAGGCATGTTGTTGCCCCTGCCCCGTTGGAACCACGTCATGGTCGCACTGGCTCATGTCGTCGGGCATGATCATGCCCATCGCCCCCATGGCAGGGACCGTCATGACGGGGGCGATATCGACCCCGATGAGCCGTTCTATCTCGTCTCGGGGTGTTTCGTCCGGTCGGGCAAGACTTTGCAGCCCCAGAGAGGCCACAAAGCCTGAGAGAACAATCATGGCCATGACGAAACGCAGGAACGATTTTCCTGTCGTTACGACCCGGTCATGTTGTCCAGCCGTAAAAATGGCTCTGCCCCTGTATCATCCGGGGTGTTCACTCCACCCGGTTCTTGGCGCAACGGGATACAGCCCCTAAACGCGAGCGTCCAGCACAATAAAACCGGACCTGAATACTCCCGGATTCTGCAATGACACGCATAACAGACCCTCTGCTATCCGTTTCGCTCTCGCAATACTGCCTTTGCGACAAAATGGAACTAGGACCGGACGCCACACTCACCGCGCGAACAAGGGCTCACCGATGAATGTACCGTCCATTTTCCCGGGGCAGGCAAAAAGGCCACCCCCTATATGCGTGGTGTACTGGTTCATCATATCGAATTTCGCCATTTTCTCGAAAATCCGGACAAAGCCTGTACGTGGATCCTGCTGCCAGCTCAGGAACAACAGGCCTGCATCCATCTCCATGCCCTGACGCCATGGGGGCCAGCGTTCGGCGGTGTAGCTCAATCCGTTATCGTAGGAATAGGCACGACGCAGGATCTGGGCCCCTCCGTTTTCTTCAGGGGCGGCAAGACGCGCATGGGAGTTCTGGACGGTAACCGGATTACCGTCACGGTCTTTTTGCGTGAGCGTAAGGGGCTCGAATTCAACATGGCCGCCGATGGGGGCACCACTGTGCTTTTGTCGCCCCATCGTCTCTTCCTGAAAACTTACAGGGGTACGATCCCAGTGTTCGAGCGCAATACGGATAATACGCGCGACGAGATAACTGCCGCTTTGCATCCATGGCTTATCGTCAAGCGCGGCCCAGATGAAACGATCGGCGCTGTTGGGGTCCTGTCCATCGGGATTGATCGTCCCATCCTTGAAGCCCATCAGGTTTCGCGGTGTCTTACCCTTGCCGAAATTTGGCAGGAAGCCCGCCTGCGCCCAGCGCGGCGCGGCAACGTCATAGGCCAGACGGGTGAGAATACGCGAGGCATGGAGCGTGGTCTGAGGATCGTCTGCGCAACATTGCACGCACAGATCGCCACCGCTGCGAGCGGGTACGAGCTGATCTCCCGTAAAACGCGGCAGATCGGCCAGCGCGGCCGGCCGGTGGACAGCCAGTCCGAAACGGTCTTTTCCATCCTTGATAAACAGACCCGGCCCGAACCCTATCGTTACGGTGAGATTTCTGCTGCCAAGTCCATCTGTCTCATCTGAATCGACAAGGCCGGGCATGTCCTTGCCCGCCATGAGCCTGTCTGCCGCGACCGTCCAGGCGCGAAGCATCGCGACCAGAACCTCGCGTTTCTGCGTGGTCACGTCGAACGTGATGAAATAGGCATGGGGCTGCTGGGGCGTGATGATACCGGGCTGATGCGATGGCACGCCTGCCCTGGACGTACGCTCTCCCTTGTCGGCACCGAGCGCCGTCCCAGTTCCCTCCGTAACAGGAGAGATGCTACCGAAGGCGGCGGAGCCTGCAAGGAAGCGTCGACGGCGCAATGAAGACCATGATTTACCATCGGTCATGGCTGGCTCACATTCAGCGTGTTCATGTCGTCCTCGACATAATAGAAGCTTTTGCCGTCGGGGGTCATGGCCAGACCGAAGAGATCGCCATTACCCGGAGGTTGCTGGGCCTGATCGGCGTCAATCCACTGGGCGTAGATCTGTTTTCCGGCGGCCGGGTCGATCTCGACCACCTGCCCGTTGCGTCCGTTCGCGACGAGCAGATGATGGCCAGGCACCCAGATCATGGCCAGTGGCCAGTTCAGCAGGCCGCCCTTGGTAATTACCCGTCCAACTGCATCGTTGAAGCGCGTAACCGGCGCCTCGCGCGTCAGGGCGTTATCGATCGCCGTGACCTCATTGTCGTAGCCGTCTGTCACATAGAGCGTACCATCGTCATCGAGCGCGAGCCCGGTCGGCCCGAACAGGAAATTGTCGCGATCGGCGCGGGCAGAGAAGCCGCTTGCCACAACGGTCTGCTTGTCCAGCACCGGCGGTCCGCCCGCGGGGATACTGAGTTCGAGACGCAAAACGGTCGCTTTTTGCAGAATAGGTGGATAATTGGTTTTCGGGTCCACGACGTTGGGTCCGGGCAGATCGAAACCGGTCATGGATATGAAAAGTGTCGCCTTGTCACCATGATCGACACTGGCAATATCCCCCCAGGGTGCATTGATAAGCGGCCCCTTCCAGGTGGTGACGAACTTGCCATTGGCGTCGAGCACGATCAGACAGCCATCGCCTTTCGTTGTGGTCGTACCATCCTTGCTGGGTGCACTCCCAACGATAATCCACCCCGATTTGAGAATGGTGAGCGCCGTCGTCAGTCCCACCCCGCCGGGGCAGGCTGCGAGATTGCCCGGCAAATCGGCAAAAAGGCGCGCATTGCCGCTGACGGGCGAATAGGCAACAATCGTCGTGCCTGTGCCCTGCAGGTTGCTGATATTGTTGAAATTCGTGACAAGCACTTCATCCTTTTTCAGCACACCCATATCCTGCGGAACCACCACCACCGCATAGGGATTGAGATCGCCATTGCCGGGGCTGGTCGAAGCCAGGGTCGTATGACGATGCAGGGTTTCAAGAAAGCCTTTCTGCGCGGCATGGGCATGAGGCAACGCCGAGGCAAAGGCGATAAACGCGAAAGCGGTAAACAAAAGACGGGGCGACATGTTTTTCCTCAAAGGGCAATATTGGTACGAAAG
>CAJQZM010040926.1:0-28756 GCA_907164665.1 Colias nastes | reverse complement strand
TCGATAAATAAGTTTTAACCAAGGATTGAAAAATTAGCCCTTAATCATCATATAACTCTACTGATCCCGTCTGAACCTATTTCAAAATAAAAAAATGATCTCGTGTAGCAAATGTATACAGAAAATGATACAATCATGTAGGAATACTATGTTTTATTCGAAGAACTGCTTTATTTTGAAGCATCTGCTTTGATAAATATAACGAATTATTAAACTAAATCTTGTACCTAAGTATCTGTACCTACAAAGGATCACTAAAAAGATTTGTGTTAAAAGATGACTACAAATATTATGTATCTTATTTGGTAAGCATCAGACAAGAACGGTGAACTGCTGCAATACATAAAAATTAAACTTTTTTAATCGCCTTTATCAGAGTGGTTCACCAGGGAATAATTATACAATTGATTGAAGAAACTATAATTGGAATATATGCTCAATAAATTATTGCTGTGCTATCCATCTATGATCTATCACACCTCTTCATCTCAAAAATATGAGAAGAGAGTTGTGTTGATTCAGTAACTATGGTCTATGGCAGCTATGCCCTTTTTTTTTTTTTTTTTTTTTAAGTGGGGAAATCTTAGATACCCCCGGCTCCCGGGGATGGAGCCGTGGTTATGTCGGATTTTTACCGACTAAAACCCCACTCTGTTCCATCGCGCTGCTTTGGACGGAACTGCGGGAACGGTTACGACTCTACCGCGTGTCCCGCCCAGCAGATGCCCGTTTCCAGGCCCACCACTAGAACCCCCCTCGCTGGCGGCTGCTGGAACGAAGGCTTACGCCACCAACGCGCAGACAATGGATCTTTCCCCGCTCCATCATCCGCGTTCCCCCGAACCCCCGGCCCCAACACCGTCCGGCCGGAGGGTGCACGCCGGAAGGTCCTCCGATGTGTGAAATACACGTCGGGGGACCCTCCGGCGCACTTTTATAGAGATTACCTCGCAGCCCCCACCTCACCAGAGGTGGCGGCCCTCGGTCCGGCCCCACGGACCGGATTACGAGTTGGCAGACGGCCGTTTTACAGCGGCCGCCGCCCCACACCTCTCTGCAGGAGTCTCCGCGCGTCATCACAATGACGCGTCGGGATCCCGCCCTCCGCTGCACGGCGTGGCTTGCTAAACCAGCGAGCCCGCCGCGCCGCGACCTCTGGCCGCCATCCACCGCCGCATAAAAGCCGGCTCCTCCCTGGTCCACAAACAGGACCTCTGCCGTCGGGTCAGTCGAGGCCTCCCAACCCCGACTGCCGTTCAGCGCCACCTTTGCCTAGTGGACACGGGGTCCGCCAAGCCACGACATGGCAGCTATGCCCTGAACTTTATGTTGAAATAAATATTTCCAATTCATATAGAAACGAACTGAGCTCAGATTTTACATTGCCTTAACAAAAATATAAAATTTATCCGTATACGGTTGAATGAGTATTACACGCCTTATTGAATATGTAAGCAAAAATAACTGCAGTCGTTAAAGCAGTTATTTTTAACCCACTAATCAATTGGACACGGTTTTTTCTCGTTTTCGTTGTTCGATAAAGCGTTAAATAAAGAAATAAATAATTTCCGAATGGAACTGAGGTGAAATTTGTACATTTAACTTGTCTCAACGACTCAAAACACATTTAATGTCGCACTTATATGGCAAATGAGGTTACAACTTTGTTAAATGAAAAGCCAAAGTAAAAATTAAGTTTATTATAATTTAATGCTGAGTTACCTCATTCGGTTAAGAAAAAAGCTCAGTTACAGTATATTGAATTAAAAAGCAAGAAACCAGATGGTCGGCACTGTTTAACATTGCAAATTGAATGATTATGTAAACAAGCCTCGCCAAAGCCTTTTTTGAGTGGTATCATGATAAAATTAGTGGGGATGTTTAATTATTATTTAAATATATTTCAATAGTATGCCATCCCTTGAACAAAAAAGGGGACGCTGAATAATTGTTTTGGTTTATTTTCTGAATTAAGTTTGCATCATTGTTCTGATTAAAAAAAGAGCAAAGCGACCAAAGCAAAAAAGAGGTTAATTTCTCGATGATGGACTAGTTGAACGTTTTTTTAGAGAAACAGTAGGTATCTATTACACTGCTAAACGCGATGATGCGTTAGTACGAATTATATAGATAATGCATAACCAAGGAATAGGAACCACTGATTCCTATACACAAGTTTGATATCATACGCGCTTCGAGAAACAATGAAGTCACCTAAAAACTTACGGGACCAGATATAATCACATTCACACATATCTCACTGATTTTCTTTACGGGCAACTAGATGGAGATCCCTAGCCTATGCGAACCAACTCCTTTTCCCAAACACAAGCGCATTTCTCATCGCGTCCCTCTCGAAGATTCGGGGACACCGGACAGATCAAGCGCAGGACAAACATTTCTATATATTTTCAGAGACACAAGTGTGTTCCAACATCGAATATGCTATAAAATTGAAAAATACGAATACCTCTTGTTTGTGAATAGCATATAAAAATAAAATAAAGGAAAATTGTACACGATACACTTACATAATGATAGAATAAGCATACAGATTTTTTCCATTTGAAAGCACTTTTCGCGTATTGAGCACGAGTTTTGGACACTGCGACAATTGGATTATCGCATTGTATGATCGCTTCACTGAATAAATATTTTGAAAGGAAATAAATACGCAAACATTTTTAAATAATGTTGCGCGATTTCAGTAACTTTCCGATGTTTGTAGCACAAAAAAAGCGAAATGTAAATGTTTATTTAAAGAAGAAAACGTACTTACCTTTTTTGTTGGTCTGTGTTACCTACAGACAATACTTTATTGATGGTGGATCAAAATTGTTTAAAGGTAAACCTTTTATAAATGCAGTTTGATTGAATTTGGAATTACATATTAGGTATATGAATTGTTGGCAGTGTCTGCATTTTACAAAAAAAGCTTTAGATGATGAGATTAAACTTTGAGATGAGGTGTACGTTTATAGTATTTAAATGAAATAATAATTATTTTTAACAAAAAAATAAACCGCTTTCAAATGGTACTAAAACCGGAAGGTACTAGTTTTTCACCCTGTCGAAAGTTCTGAGGTTAAACGAATCCTTAAAAAATACAGTCGAATTGAAGAAGGTTGAAAAATGTATGATAAACAACTTAAAAGCGCAGACCAGAATATAGGAGGTTCTCTAGCCCAGCATTACATTACATTTTTAATTCACATACATCAACATTTGCATTAAAATTGTATGAGCGCAAGATTAAATCTCCACGTGATTTAATGGATCCGAATAATATTACCGCAGGCCGGACCAATTACCGAACGCAGCTTCCTTCCTGGCAGATGCAGCATCAAATATGTACCCCGATCCGGCGCGAAATGGCGAAAATAGACGAAAATAGACGAAAAACGGTGCGATGCCTGAGTGACGTGTGGACGCTATGAATGAATGATGGGTGCAACGCCGGTCACTAATCAATAGTCGCCCAGTGTTCGGAACCGTACAATAATTATTGTACAAACACGATAATTTTGTGCCTACGTACGATGTACGATAGCATAGTATTATCGTGCGATAATTTCTATCATGCAAAATTCGAGAATTTATATTATTTCACCCATACAAATATGAAATTTTGACGTGTTTCATATCGAACTTTCATGGGAACAGTGAAATTTTGTCCGAGTGAATTTTAAACTTGGCGCGTTTATTGAACATAAAGTGGAAAGGGAATCGGTTCAGGTCTGTAGTCTGTACCACGCGTAAAACCAAAGAGTATAATGTATACTAAGGCACGTTTTAAAGTTTGGGTTTCAGTGTCCCGTTGATTTTACAGCGATATTTAAACAAATAATAACTATAGAGAACTTGCATACATGTCAATAATACAATTTATATGATTTATTTATTTATAATTGTTTGTATCCTAAAAAGTACGATAATTTCGATCCAAATACGCTTAATATACGATAATTTTACGCCCCTGGTACGATAATCAGTTCACTTCAGGTTGCTAACACTGTAGTCGCCTGCGGCTTGCCTTGTTAGCAGAAGGCTAGACGTGGAGCAAGAAACAATGTTTTTTTTTCTAGCCAATCAAAGGTCAATCTCAATTAGTGAGCAAACATGTGGGGTTTCAATTGCATAGTTATAAATATTTTATGGCTTGTTTTTATAATTCACGATTTAAATTGGAAATAACTTTGTTGTATAAATACCCATCGACATTCACACACATTTTCTATAAATTCATGAAATATCTTAAAATCTATGAAAAATTTACTGCTATAGTAAAATTAAGATTGGTTCCTTATTTCAAAGTCTTTAATAAAGACTAATAGAAACATTTTGTAATATTTTTTTTTTTTCATTGTAAAGGTTATTTTTTTAATCTTAACTATTAAATTGAATCCCAATGTCTTCTACGTCTTCCTTCGGCTGGCAGATGAGTGATGACCCACGTTCTTTGGAAGTGTTCGTGAGGTGACCGTTGTTACTTGTTCCACACAAAAATTTGACGGCAAAAAATGCAAAGCAAAATAATTGGCGATTTGCATCGTCCAAAAGAAAGCAATTCTTTTGATATATGAAACAAAAATACACTACACGACGTATCAAACAAGTTAATATCTATGGAGATGAACATAGATAGTTTTTTAAGATCTTTGATTATAATAAATTCATGCAAAATAGCAGAAGTATATTCAAGCCAAATTCAAGCACTTTTTTAATATTAATACAAATCCAAATGAGCATAAATATTAAATACTCTCACAAAGTTCATTACCACGAACCTGCCTCAGTATTCTGTTGCAATAACGCGCTGAATCAATGCGAATCGCCTTGTTTTTTCGTCAAATAAAATCAACCACGTATCATACTGCGAATTTTGCAATTTCATTTTCCCCTTTGTTAAACTTAAGAAATGTTTATTGAATAATTGGTATGGTATCATTACAATATAAAAACCTGATTAATCATACATACTGGATACATTGTTGTATTATAATTGTGTGTGTTAGTTTTTTACTGTAATAAGGAGATATTTAAATTATTACATAGAGGAAAAAACATCCCTTTTTGAACTTTTAATAGCGTAACTTTATCGTGAAAATTCAATAACAAAATTTGCGTCGTTTCGTTTACAGTATGTTTAACATAATATCAAAATAAATAAATCATCCATTAGCAAATTTACTGTAATTTCACATTCTACTGATAAAAGATCAACTATGTAGTTGACATATTAGTAATAAGTACTTATATAGCTACGTATCGAAGATGAAAATTGTATCATGTGAAAACAATAAAATCAAAATAAATTCTTAAATCCTATATAATATAAGAAAACTATGGAGACAAATACTAGTGTTTCATGTCAAAAAATAGGTTCTTATTCTCTCAGTTGATTTATAGATTTCGCTATTTGGAATTGTATTTATATTACCTACTATTTAGTTACCTATTTACTGACCCTTTTATAAAACATATCGTACACTTACGGACATTTTAAGAGGAACGCTCGATAAGTCGCTTAAATGCTATTTTAACAGTTGGATTAACTACGTTTATATTATAATGTAATATAATATGAAACATATTTGCATACATCTAGGTTCTAGAATGTATTAAGATATGCATTACTTACTTTTAAAAATCATTGTATTAATTAGACTAATAAAACAATAATATCTAACTTTCTTCGTTAATTTAAAACATAAAACCACGCAAATAATAATAATTAATCAACGCAACGCAGATCACGCGATAAGTTTTCCAAAGTTAAACATTAACACATACCTACATAAGATCGAAATTGAAATAACGTTCTAGTGATAGGAAGTAATTTCCATCCAACGTACACTCCTACGCACACGAATCCTTCTTTCTACTTCCTGTACTTTACTGAATACATTCATAGAATTGTATCGACTATCAACCTCAGAACCTAACAACAACTACGTCATCATTTACTTTGCGTTCCCGTCAATATGTCCGCCGTGTATTTTCATGCACGACTTATAATGATACACTTTAATAATCTCAGCATACATCATTATACTTGTCCACGGTCCAGCCAGGCATACGGAACATGCTATAACGCAAGAAAATTTACCTAACGACATAACAAGTCGTTTCAGGACCGCTGTTACAGATCCTTGTTCTGTTTTCTTTATGCTAATTGGGCACGTGTACTAATAGAGATATATGGAGATGTAGGAAAATAGTTGGTGAATTTATTTTAAATAAATAAAAGGTCGATTTTTCCTCAACTATCGTTGTATAGTAGACTAGAGTAATAAAAGGCCAACCTAATTAAGTCTGTTTATGGATAGACTTGCTTGTTTAGATTAATTGACTAAGTTAATATATTGCAAATAAAACAGGGGATTAGAATTTTTAACACGCTTTTTTATTAATTTCGCCAGTATGTGTTTCTTTAGTGTCGATTTTAACCCACTTTAAAAGTACAAATTTATTTCAAACTTTGAAAACTTATCAAGAATTGGTGGCTATGGTGGTGTATGTAATTTAATGATACTTGCATAGAGAAATCTACGTGAATAAATGAACTAAGTCACGAGCTGAAACAATGTAGCAACCTTCTTTAAAAATATTTCGAATTTCATCCTAATTATATTGTGGTAGTGATATTATGACCAGGAAGTAAAAATAATCTTTATTAAATAAACTAATTTAAAACGTCTATAAAATTCATACTTACCACGTTTTATTGTAAGAGCCTGTAAGAGCTGTAAGAGCTAATAATTGTTGTGTTTTTTCTTCATGTAAAATCAAAAGCAATTTATTTATTCACTCATTGTTAAATAATTAGTTCTGTTCTTAGCATCTGCTATTTACGCTTATAAATATTTAATATTATATAAAATAATAATATATTATTTCTACGGAACATCCGTGTAAGTTGGTTTCATAAATATGCACAAAAGTCTGTTAATATTAATCCTTAGTTTATTTTATTCCACATAAACACGTGTAGGTAATTGTTAGTTCCGAATTCCAATAAATAACGATATTTCATTAACATATATCGGTTACGAATAGTTACCGTAAGTATTATCTAATAGTAGAAACTATTTCAATTTCTTATTAATTACGTGCCATTTGCATAACATCACGTCATAACGTATTCGCATCGGCATTTGGAAGTTTTAATAGATCGTTTATCCCGCAATCACTAATAAATTAACGCCATTACTAAATTATACTCAGCTCCTAGATTAATCTAGAAGTCGAGCGCAGTCCGTGGCGGCCGCTCTTACATTATTACAGCATTCATTAGAGTTCGCTAATTACTCCTTGCTTTAATGAATAAGCTCTAATGAACCACTTTCTGTTAATTAAAGGCGGCGTGGAGCGGGGCGCGGCCGCGGGGTGGCTCGAACTTTTCTCCGAGGTCTGATTGCAAATGTGAATTTGTGTAAGTCTGAGTGGAAAGAGTGTTTCCACTGAAAAGAGGTAATGAGGCGGTCGAGAGGAGCCGAATTAGTTGCAATTGCATCGTATAAATTACAATTTGCTTGCAAAATTGCTTAATTATCCGCTTTATGTTTTGTATACCTACGTCGTACTATGATTTAATTATTTATAGTTTTAGAGAATTAAATGCGAGCAAATTGTGAAACTTTGTGAAATGTAGTACTAGACGTATCAAATAATACCTATAAAGAACTGAAAATGTATGAAAGAAATAGTGTATTTTTATAGGGATGCTTGATTTTATTATTTTAGTTGTATGAACTGTGTTCCTTTAATAAACTAATTAGGTAATAAATACATAAAAAAGATTAGACAATGTTATGCGTTATATAAATGGTTTGTTAGGTTCAATGTGTTTATAAGTGGCTATTATAATCTAGTTAAATTCCAAATTCCAATGCTCTCAAGTTTGATCCAAAGTAAACTAAATAGCAACATTTATTCCAGGCTAAAAATTTGATATTTAATGAGCTACAAAATATAAAAAAACATCTGTTGCACATTCAACATCTCATACAAATCTGCATTTTCAAACATAATATTTTTATGAATTACCTACGCCTAAATAAACTTAAGATTAGGTAATATAATGGTTCTGCACTCCAGTTGGTTTACTTTAACGTAGGAAATGAACTACCAGTAGTAGTAGTAAATTACACCAAATATGGCAAATCATTATGACAGTATTATTCATCGATTATACAAAAATATGCACAATTGAATTCATTAGTTGTAATAACTTCATCATCGACTCCGTAAATGTACGCGTCCTAGCGGAAAATATAACATTGCTACAATCAGAATCGTTAAAAACTTGCCTCAATTCTAAATTAACATGCGAAGAAATGATTTGTGAAATTGTTACTTTAATTTGCCAATAAATGAATACAATTTCATTGACTGATATTTGCGTAACATTTTCATACCACAGAAACCTAATTAACTAATTGGATTGTTAAACTTGACAAGCAAAATTGTTTATACTGTAATTACAGTTCAAAGTATAATGAATATAAATCAAACATTACTTCACATTATCTGTTTCATTGTTACAAATTAATGAATCATATCAACACTATGTACAGAATTATTGCCAAAAATTTCTGATGTATTCATGAAATATGATCTATTTCTCAAATATAAAATATGCACTCAAGTAAATTTCATATTTAATGTCCACACAGATATATTATTTTCGTGTAGATAAGTTAAGGTCGGCCTGACACAGGTTTTCTCTTAAACTTACTAGGGCCCTACTACCACAGCTACTACTCCATTTTTTGTAAAATTAGAAAACGAAATAAACTATTTCTATTTTTTTTTTATTTATATGAGGCCAAGGCAATTATTGAAGCCATGATATAAATTTTTAGGTACCTACTAGGTACATTTTATTGTATCATAATAATTAAAAATATATTAGAAGGAGGATTTGTGTATTTCATACGTTTTATAAAACGTTCGTCCAACTAGAGCCACTTATGCGCATCAGCTATTCTCAACTCAATTATTCATGATAGGTAAGTAAGTAGTGGTTATAAATAAAACTTATGATATTACGAAAATATTGTACGTAGTACGAATAGTCAATAAGCGTGAACTGAAGGATAGTTAGGAATTAACCAACGAGGAGCCGTATCTAGTATAAAACCGGACCAAATAATAAACATCGCACACTGCAACTGTACGTTTAGTAAGTAGTAACGTGATACTAGTGAGAAATTTTGTGAAAAATGTTTTCGTTTATCGCGGTAAGAATATAGTATATGTAACTAGATTCTCAGAAATCTATCGGGTGGAATTATCGGAAAAGTTAATAACATAGCATATTAAAAAAACAAGGAAACAGTGCCATTAAACCTAATTAATAACACATAAAAAATGCGGATAATATGAACAATACATGTACGTATTAATTTATTAAGCATTATATTACTGAAGTATGTTTTCTTTGTCAGTTTTCGTGTCTCGTCGTTGTGGCTACAGCAGCTCCATATCACGGCGACGTCGGATATTCCACCTACGATGTAAGTTTCTTCTATAATATTAAGTAGTTACTTAGAGAAAATACCATTTTATAGATTCTTTTTTACTCTCCCAAACGGTGAGCAGAAATATTAGTAGGTAAAGAAATTCTTATTGTCTTTATAAAGGTTCTTTAGCAGCAATTTACCCTTACATTGTTAATCATTTGATTATAAAGATTTGTGTTTGCAGGCCGTACCTCGATACCATTTCAACTACGCCGTCAACGACCCGGTGACGGGTGACAACAAGCACCAGTCGGAAACCCGCGACGGAGGCTACGTCAGGGGTTCGTACTCTCTAGCTGAGCCCGACGGCACCGTGAGAGTAGTCGACTACACCGCCGATCCCGTATCGGGCTTCAACGCGATCGTCAGACGGATCGGCCAAGCGGTTCACCCACAGGTCGCCCGACCAGTCGTCCAACCCGTTGTGACTCAGTACGCGCCTATTTCACACGCGCCTATTTCACACGCGCCTATTTCACACGCGCCCATTTCACACGCGACATCTTTCGCGACCAGCAACAGCGGATACGACAACTACAATAACGTCGGATACGACCAATACAACTGGGCTAGCGGTTTGTCCCACGATGGACTCGGTTACAACGGACATATTGACGGCTCATGGAATCTAGGAGGCCACGGGCACGGATACTACGGACGCTAAACGCAAGACAACAGGGCATGTACAATATAGTCAATAATAAACTATTGCTTTTCCGAAAGTCGAACGCTAAGGTATAATGTGTGAAAACAATAGTTTAGTTAAGGTAGGCATTATGTAATTATGACCCTAAATTAATTAAAACATATGTACATATTGCGTGAAACTTTTCTTTTATTTAATTAATTATTCAAAACAGGAAATTAACATCCATACCGGTAGTTATCTAATTATTCATACAGTTTTTTAATATTATATACATTTATGTATATTATATTTATAAATACACGCATGACATGAAGTGAATAAAACTATCATGACAATTAACTACACATTTATTAAATAAAATACCACTGACACATCCATACATTAAATGCACATCTTATTTGAGCGGGTAGTCACAAACACTCACACCAAGCGGCATAGTGACATACCCTTGGAAATGTATATAAAATAAATTATTTTTTTTAAATATCGATGTGTGCGTGCCCTTGTCTATGCTACGTAGATACGTAGCCCCTCCCTTCACCGAACAACCATAGACACACGCGGTCCGCCAAGTATGCGAACAGCATGTCTTCTATCAGTACTTGTACTAAAATTAGTCGATACTGTAACAAAAAATACACATTGATTTAGTGATACTATCAACAAGGTTATGTAAAATGACGACAGATGTAGAGAAATGGTAACCTTAAATAATTAACAGGTTAATTACTAAAAATATACCTATGCTACATCAATAAAGTATTCTGAGTAGGTATAGATTTAACATTACTTACTTATTAGTAAGTATTTCTAATTGTCTTAATTTCATAACATTATCTATGAATATTTGTCTTATACCTCCATAAACATGAAAGTTATAGTATTAAAAATTGAAGGTTATAAGTCGATATATTTTTATCAACAAAAATTTCATTATTCATATCATATCATTTATATTTCATATTCAACAAAAAACTTTAAAATACTCACATCAGGTGGGAAATACACGATCTCGAACATATTACTCAGGTCTGGGAAGATGCCAGCGGCTAGCGCCAGTACCGCTCCACCAGATATTAAGATACTGTATAATAGCGGCTTGTTGTCGCGCAGACCTTCCATGAACGGCTCACCCTGTTTAGAAAAATAGTGGGTTTAGGAATCGAATTTATTTAAGTATTAAGTACCTTTTTATGCAGGACAAGCTAACTTTTTTAGGATATCTTTTAATTTAATCTGTAGACATTCACAGGAATGGTTATTATGTTACTTTGAATCATCTTCAAACTACATTCTGGATGTGCATTTTTTCCACAAAAAATTAAAAATATAAGTAGATTTTTCCAGAACAATCCAGAAATTTGTACCATCTTCTTTACATAGGAAAATATGTACATGGCTCATTTTATCTGTTTTACTTTTTTTTTCATACATAGAAAAAAATTAATTAATGTAGCCATTTTTGTTAATAAACATAAAAGGCACGTTGGATAGTATATAAAAATCAATTTCAGACTGTGCCTAATACAGGGTAATTGTAATGAAGCTTTCAAAACTTATTTTTTGGCAAATAAATGTATTTTATTATTTTTATATTTATTATCAATCATAATAATTAAACTCACTCTATAATTGATAGCGAACGTAGATATTTGCAACGCCATTGATATGATGTACACAGTGCTGTTGAGAAGATCGGGCTGGAACGGACGCTCTTCATCTTCAGCCAGGTCCATGTCGAGTTTTGGTGTTGTATCTCTAAAAAATAGTAATTTGTTCAATAAAAATAAGAAATATTTTATACCTAGTTTTATTAATATTTGGATAATAGTTGTATAATTAGTTAAAGTTATTAAAGGGCATAACGTAAATTCCCTCAAAAACATTCTGCTGTTTCTTGGTCCTTTTAAATTGAATATAATATGATGACATAATTTTGAAGGAATTTACATCATGGGACACCATATAGCTTGGATAGAAATTTCGGACACTGTAGCAAGATATGTATTATTTTACAACTGTAAAAATATATTTTAATAATTAAGGATGTTAATTTTTTCGTAAAACTAGTAAATATATTTGTTTCTTAACAGGCAGATGTTGTAAGGTCCAATTATGTTATAATTTAATGTTATGTTATAATATTATAAATGCGAAAGTTTGTGAGGATGTGTATGAGTGTGTTTGTTACTCTTTCACGCAAATACTACTGAACCGATTACAATGAAATTTAGCACACATATAGAAGGTAACTTGGATACTTGGATAACATATAGGATAGAGTTTATCCCGGAAATCCCACAGGAACAGGAACTATGCGGGTTTTTCTTTGAAAACGCGGGCGAAGTCGTGGGCGGAACGCTAGTGATTTATAAAAATAACTATATATCTATATTTACCTATCTGGTGATCGCAACGTTGCTTCCCGCACCAAATATATTAGACAGACGAAGTGAACAGCGAATTGTGAAAGTACCGTCATTACTGTGTACATGTTGAAAATGTTCGGTAGAGGGCGCTGCTTTGACAGTTGTTTTAGTGGCTGTAAGAATTGCATTGGTTAGTATCAGTTAGTATATTTTCTTTCAGTTTTAAATGTATAGCAATTGAATACGTTTGTGGTTGATTACTACTATTATTACTGAAAACTGTTAACTAGAATAAAATTTAATTAGTCAAATGAAATAAAAGTCAATTGGCAAAATATGGCAGAAGGCAGCTGCAAACAGCCAAACATAATTTATTTTATAAAATTTTGGATACATTGTAAACAATAAACAAGTACTCATAATTCTAGACTGTTACTTATTCATTTGAGGATAAAAGATTTTACATGAATATCAGAATAAATTTACTATAAAAAGTGAAGAACTGTAAATAAAATAATTTTATCAATTTCTACTTTTTAGAGTTTTTTTTATCTATTAGAAATCTCAACTTAAAATGAGGTTCTAATTTAAATAAATGTATGAATTACACTTAATACTAAGGAAAATAGTATAATAATTTACCTTAGACCGTGATATGAACAGGAAACACGACGCTAGCAATAAACTCTGCAGAGTTGCCTGCGTATCACTAAACTTGATGCCGTCCAAATACAATACAGACTGACTGTAGGCCAATATTAGTGCGTTTAGAGCCAAGATCTTGAACATTTGCAGTGTTGTGACCAGTGTACAGCGTCCTTGTTTGATGATGTGACATACTGGAAAATATATTTTGAAATTAATTTATTAAGCTTCATATATAAGGATTAGAAGCAGAGTTGTTTCACTTATCGATTTTTTGAATGGGAGAAGTGATCAGATTTAAACTCAATTACTACTGCAAATAAAAGGAAAAATTACACTTTATTAGATATAATTAAGCTTTATTTTATTAAATGACTGAATAATATTCAGGCTGTTAATTGTGTCTCTTTTTAATAGAAAAACTGCCCTATTAATAAGACTCTTAATTATTAAGATAGTTAGCTGCCACATTAACGTTACTGTGTACAAATGATTATAATTATTGATATTTAAGTCAAAATAATCTCAATACCACAGAAAAGAAAGCACAACTCACTGCAAAAAATACTCGACAGTCTGCTAGTAAACGGTGCGGCTACACTAGCGTCACCCAGTCTCACGATCTGCGGCTGGTCTTCCTCCTCTAGTTTCTTCATGGCTCTCCGGAGACGAGCGGCTGCTTCAGCCCTGGCTTCGGCCCGAGGGTCACGAGGACCTGGGGGTCTACGGATCTCTAGCTCTGGAGGTGGGAGTTCACGAGGTTTTTCACGTGGACGCTCGGGAGCGTTGGCTAATATGGCCACACCCACCTAAAAAATTATAAATTATATAGTAATATAGGCATTTAATCAGTACTAGGTACCTACTTAATTTTTGTTAATATGGACAATATTTGTACTGTGATGAACAACAGAGAAAATAATGTTTATTTGGAAACACTTCAATGCCCTAAAACAACATCTTTTAGCATATTTTTGAACTAAAATTATCTGTATTTACTATTTATATATACATTATACATGCTAAATTATTGCTATTTAATAATTTCTCCTATCCTGACAGTATATAAGGAAGTTTGACATAAATAATGTAAAAATTTACTCACATCAGCATGTTTCAAGGCACCAACATCATTTGTACCATCACCACACATTAAAGTCACATATCCCAGTGACTTCAATGTAACTATAACAAATTCTTTCTGCTTTGGTGCAAATCTCGCAAACACTTTTATTGATGGTATTATCTCTAATAGAAACTTATAGTGACTTTCAATCAGGAATGTAAGCCCCTCTCCAGTTATGCACAGATCATATTTGGTAGTCAATTCTTTGGATGTTTTAAACGGTTGAACAGAGAGATCAACATTATCATTAATTGATTTCCAACTCCAATCATCATCTCCTTTAGTCAGAATAAGAACTTCGTCTTTTTGCGTAAATTTAAGCTCTTTCGCTACATGACAAGCAGTTAGAGGGTTGTCACCAGTAATCATCACTACAGAATGAGATGCATTCACTATTTCAGCAATAGCCTTTTTAGAATCAGTTTTCAAGGGACAGGATATAATGACAAACCCAACAAAGGTCAAATCTGATTCAACATCCTCTCTAGATAACTCCCTCACTTCTTGAGAATTCAATTTTCCTAAGTTTCTATAACCCAGTGCCAAAACTCGAGCCCCCCTTCTTGACAAAGTCAAGTAGACATGGTCATAATGTTCAGGAACTTCCTTCAGCATTGTCTTTATAGTTTCAGGTGCACCTTTCATACTGCTAATATAATGTGATTCTACAAAACCTCTTTCATTGACCTGATAACTGGCCACTACTGACATTCTCTTTAAAGCACTGGCAAAATGATTTCTGTGTACAATTTTAAGGCCTGGGGACTTTCCTTTTTTTGGCACAACAGCATCTCCCTTAGTTAAATTCCACTCTGCAGCTTTCAGAGTTGCTTTTTCCAAAGGATCTCCCACTACACCATCATCCAGTTGAACTAGAGAATGGCAAGATGCTAGTACTTGAATAGTTTCCATAGGTGCTTCTGAAAGTGGTATTACAGTAGCATCTGTATGATCCCCAACACCAGCAACACCTTCTACAACCAGGTTGTCACTAGTCAATGTGCCAGTCTTATCAAAACAGCAAATTTCAACTTTGCCAGCAAATGGGATTCTAAATGGCTCTGTGCAAAACACTGCTAACTTAGACAGTGACAATAAAGAAGTATTCACAGCTAGAGATAATTCTATAGGTAGTTCTGGAGGCACTACAGATGTCAATATCAAAGTACATTCTAAAAATAGTTTATATCTGTTTCTCTCAGGGTCTTCACATCCTTTTATCCACACATATGCTGCAGCAGCAATTGCGAAAATTAATAGGAAGAGTATAAAACCAAATGTTTCCAAATTGTTTGCAGTTACTCTTTTAACTCCAAAGAGAATTGTTCTCAAAAGCTTTCCCTGTGATGTGTTAAATCCATTGCGTACAACATAACCAATACAGCCATTGTCTGGAGCTTTGAGAGCAGATGTTACATTCTTGCTTGGTGAGGAATGTTGTACTATTTTAGTTCCACCAAAGAGCATGTGCAGTTTTCCATCACCTTCAGGGTCCAAATTCTGTTTTGTGTCTTTGTCATTTTCCAAGGGTTCTTTCATTTGGGGTACACTTTCACCAGTCAACATGGATTCATCAACAATACAAGAACCTCTTATTAAAACAATGTCACATGGAACTAAATTATCATTACCAGAGCGAGTCAAAGAAACAATATCACCTGGTAGTAATTGGTCACTCATTATTTGTCGCCACCTTCTATTTCTATAGACGTTGATGTTGTAAGGCTTATTTCCCATTTTCCTTATTTCTGCCATGTTTCTCAACTGCTGTTGTACCAGTGTGCACTCAAACATGACCAACATCACAAGAGTGAATATAGAATAGTACCAATACTTATCCAGACACCATAGAGCAACACAGAAAACTTGGAATACAAAAAATGGGGCTGTTGCCCTTTCTTTGAATAGTTCCATAAATTCAGGAACCACCTAAAAGAAAAATAAATATATTTAGATTTAATTCCCTACAGATATAATAAAATATAAGGGGAAAATATTGTACCATAATCATTTCATTTTTGCCAAACTCCTTCTCTGCAATTTCCAAAGACTCATCATCCAAGTAGCCCTTAGATTCCAAGTATTCTTCATAAGTTTTGTTGACAGGAAATTCTACAGTGTGAAAAGATTTCTTATCCCAATCATACAGATATTTGCTTTTTTGAAACACAAACCATACATCTGGAGTGGGACTGCCTTTTTTTGTTGACTGAAATGAAATTCATGAAATCACATTAGTCAATATATAGTTATTATTTAAAGCATAGCAGAATACCCAAACATTAATTATTATAATTATTTAATTTATAATATCAGATAAGGAAATCATTGTTATTACCTTTGTATGATGTAGTCTAACAATTTCTGGGAACCCATTATTAGATGTTGGAACTACTTTAACAATTTCAGCTCGTATAGGATCACTTTCCTGAAACAATAACCTATAGTTCAGTAACTCATCAAAATTTCGCCATACCAAAAGAACTAATATAATTTAACTTACTGGTGAACAAGACTGGAAACATTGTATATGAACACTCCAATAACAGCAAAGGCAAATCAAAATTTGAATAGTTGCCACAACAGCAACTGTTACAAACCCTGCTTCGAAATTCTCATTGAAACCGTATACAAATATCCAGCAGTAGAAAATGATAGGATAAATAATCAAAAAGGGCAATATAGTTCCTTGTAAAACAGTCGCCACCGGCTTAAACAACTGTGTGTATTGGACTAAATCGTCTAATGACGATTGCTTGTTGAGTACCATTTTTCAAACTCTGTATTAAACAATATGTTTGAATGCAAGAGTTATTTAGAAAATATATCTATGTTCATGGCTTAACACATGTCGTGCATAATTATAGTCAAAGAATGAATTAAAAATTCACAAATACTGATTTCAAATAACCTGTGACACGAGAACACAATATCATTTGACGAATTGGCAGATGACAATTGACAATAATTATAGATTTGACGTTTGTCCTGAATATCATTTCGTCTATGACCGTAATGTCCAAATCTGTGGTCCAAATAAATCTAAAAATTAAATAATCTCTAATATAAATTATTTGTACAAAAAAAAAACAAACAATAAGCACTTATAAGCGAAGCGCTATTCACTCATCTACTCGAAATCGAAACAAAAAAAAATTCTCTGTCTGTCTATGGTCTGGCTTTAGCGCTAAGGCCGCGTTTCCATCTGCAAGTAAACTTCCGCAAGAAATGTCCGACAGACTTTCTTGCAGATGGAAACGCGGCCTAAAACTGTTTTTATGGGATTAATTAATCTATTTAGTCCTCGAAACATGAAGACTATAATTTATTTAAGGATTAAGCTGCACTACGTTATGGGCTTATGGCTAAACCTCCCGCGCGGTTATTAACCGTCTGATTTCAAGGCAAGCGAAATAAGCGGCCTCATTTGTGGTTTTATCACGCGACCGATTTAAATCGCAGATTAATATGCTCGCGGGTGTATACACCGCAATTCCGCGCCACAATTAATACATAGAATTTACGGTCTATAATGTAGGCAATTATTTTACTTTGACGGCATAATATTATAATATGTAGTTTCATAATCGTATGTGTCCTACAGAACGTATCACATTGCACGAGTTTTGCGGTTTACCTCTTAGGCCGTATTCAGAAAGAAAGCTGGAAACTTAAAAGCGCGTAAGTTTCCAGCTTTCTTTCTGAATACGCCCTTACGGAACAGTTACAGATCTTATATTATAATATTTAGGTACCACAGAGCAAGTAATATGTACAAGTCAATGTCAAGTCACACAAGTCACAAATGTGTGACACTTGACTCAAGTGTCACACATTTGTCACATGACATTGTTTTATTCAACTGTCAAGAAATTTGGCGCGAATTGTTCGATCACTATTTAATACAGTTTCCAGTTTGAACTATTCAATAAAGTTAAAATTCGCTATTAAACTTAGTACAAGGATTATCAAGTGTTTATTTCAAAATGGATTTTAAAATAAAAAGAAAGTCTGTGAAAACTGCAGTGACAGGAAGTCGCATAGATACATATCCTCATGATTTACAAATGTATAAAATTCCCCCTATTGAAGATATAAGCTTGCAAGAATTTGAAACTTTAGCTCTAGAAAGGCTTACATTATTAAGAACATTAGCTACTGCAACTACTTTAAAAGGTCTGCGAATGTATTCTGATGAATGGAACGAATTCGTTATAAGTGAATTACGGAACCAAGGAATAAAGTACTATGTTAGGTTGTGTGAAAAATCCGCTTGTGGTATATCAGAAGCAGATTTAGAAGCAAGACGCAAAGATCATGTAGCTCATTTTATACTTCGACTTGCCTATTGCAGAACTGAAGAACTCAGGCGTTGGTTTATTTCACGGGAATTAGAATTATTCAGGATGCGGTTTATGACCATGAGCAGTGATGCTGTTGACAAATTTTTCACCCTTAACCATCTATATTATACAAATATATCGGATGAAGAAAAAAATGAAGTTATTATAAATCTAAGGGAATCAACCCATCATCAAAACATTGATAATATGAAATTTTATAAAGTAAAATTTTATGAAGTTCTTGATTTAGTCAGAGCTAGGAAGGTTTATATAAAAGGAGGGTATGCATACATTCCACACAAAGACTTCATATCTGTATTAACAGCACAATATAGAGCACACTTAAAACAAAGTCTTGCAATTGCATACCATCATTTAAGTGAAATAGAACAGGATGAGAGATTAGTTTGCTTATTGAAGGGATTGCATCAGTCTTATGCAGGAAATGATTATAGTGATTCTAAAGCTGCTATTCCAATTGAAAGTATTGATTCACTCTCAGTTAAGTCATTCCCATTATGTATGCGCCAACTGCACGAGAATCTAAGATCAGCTCATCATTTGAAACATGGAGGCAGACTTCAGTATGGTTTATTTCTTAAAGGCATAGGGGTGACATTAGAAGATTCCTTAAAGTTCTGGCGCGACGAGTTCACAAAGATAATGGATTTGGATAAGTTTGAAAAGCAGTATGCTTATAATGTCAGATTCAATTATGGTAAAGAGGGTAGTAAAAAGAATTACTCCCCATTAAATTGTTTAAGAATTATTAACGGCAATGTGGGTCCTGGTGATTGCCATGGCTGTCCATTTAAACACTGTGATGCAAGTAATTTAAAAAACAAATTAAAAGGATATGGATATGATGGTCAAGGTAAATCTATATTGGTAAATGGAGGTGGTTTCAAAATAATATTCATTTCAAGCATTAGTAATTTTTATAAATAACTTTTTTTATATTTATTGTTTGCTTGGGGGTTTGAACAACTGAACCAATTTTAATAATACATTCACTTGGATAATTTTAATTCATTTTGTATTGTAATAACATGAAATGTTTAGATTCTACAAGTATTTATATTTTCATTTTTTTTTATTTATATTATTGTTTCAGCAATCAATGATGTTGTGGAAATGGCAAAAAAAGGTCATTATCAAATAGCGTGCAGTAAATACTTTGATGCAGTGCACAACTCTGATCTTGGTTTAGGGATAAATCATCCCAATCAGTACTTTGAGGAAAGTCAAAAAATAGTTAAAGGCGGCATAAAATTGGAACCGAAAAAGGAAAGCAAACCTATCATCAAGAATGAGCAAAGCAATATAGAAGAAATGGATTTTGATGAAAATTTTTAATAAAATACTTAAACATGATAGCAATTTCTTTATTAATACTAAATTGAGTTATTTACTTATTTTATCTATTTCCTTTTTACATACATAGCTTTCTTTGTTACTCTGCCACAATACAAACCAAATATAAAAATTAAACCTATAATTGAGAAGCCTACAACTAAGAAATATTTTTTTGATGGCGATGTTGAAATTTCATTGTACACATCACCCAGATTTTCAACAACATTTACCTGAAATAATTAAATTATTAATACAACAGATTCAGTAAACTAAACCAAAAAGGTATTGAGTAAAGTGATATCCATTACTTACAGCTGCAACATATCTGTACATTTCTAGTCTACTAGATAATTCTTTTTCACATTCTGCTTCAAGTTTCCTATTACCGTCGTTGAGTATTATTTTTAGGCACTTCAAACCTGAAAAAATTAATATTAATTTCATGTATAAGTGTACTTTTTTTCTAAAATTACGTGGACAGACGAGTATGACATTTAATACTTTATTAATAAGCATAAAAAATGTAATGAATAAAAAATTATTACACCCAAATCACAATATGTATTTGACACACACGCATAAAAGCTGTTGTACGCTGAGTTTATAGTTTAGGTCGAATTTCAACTATAGAGCAACTGATGACACTCATAAAAATATACCACTAGATTTTGGGTGTTTCTTTATTAAAAAAAAATAATGGCGTATTCTTTATTAATTATACTTACGTCTACCAGAGCCATGTTCCAAATCTTTACAATATTTAAGCAAATCTAACGCACAAGCTCGCTCCAGCAGTGGATCGGCTTCAATATCCACCTCAGTTTCCTCTATAATTTGTACTACTTCTCTTTTACATTCAGCTGATACAATTTTACGATTTAAAAGAGCATTTTTTAAACACTCTTCTACCTGTAGGGAAAGAATGTTGTTTATCTTAAGTTCATAACATAATTCAATGAATGAAAAAAAAATACCTAAATGATAATAGCAACTACTAGAACTATCAATTTCATTCAAAAATAAAATAAAACGTGTTACGTTATGTATCAGTAATTTTCGTAATAAATTTTAAGCGCTTAAGTCATGCAGATACTTTTATGGCTGATTATGTTTACTGGCAAGATAAATAAAAATTCCTGCAATATCCTACTAATCCTACTAGAGATAAAATAATAGTTTGTAAGAATGCATGTGTTTGTTACTCTTTCACGCGAAAATCACTAAATTCGCATCAGAGCTCAAGCTCAAATATAAAAAAAAAACAGTTACCTGTCCATCAGAATTAGTTATTGAATCATTTGGGATGGCACAAATCGTCTGTATTTCCGCTTTACATAATTTTCCAAGCAGTGGGTCAAGGCGATAGTTCAATGCTTGCTCCTTAAGTACATTGGCCAATTCATTCTCACACGCCTTTTCAAGTTTCGAAGCTCTAAATTGCTCTTTTAAGCAATATAAGACTTTTCCTTGTAATTCCTCCTGTGGTTCGTTTACTGAAATAAAATAAAGAAACAACAATATATCAGAAATTCAATCTTTTATGGTGTTTTTTCTTTTTTTTTTAATAATAAAGGAATACTTACAAATAATTTGTGAACAATGCTTTTGTATATCTCCCTTGCAAGCATTCTGAAGATTATTGTTGAAACGATAATCCATATTTTGTTCGATCATTCTATTTGTCACAACATATTTACAGGACTTATCAAAGTCTGCTGCTTCTCGATGAGCCTTAAAATTAGATGAATATTGAATTAACATCATTTTGCTAGTATAAAAGTATATAATATATTTTGAGTATATTTTGAGCGAAGAGTATGGGGCAAAAATACATATTGAAACCAAACATATTACAGTACATGGGAAGAGACAGAACTACTTCAACCTCAACCTCAGAAAGTTCAAAAAACTAACAAGCTCACATAATAAACTTAAAGAAAAACAAACAACTAGAACCGGAAATTCAAAACGAAAACAGCAAAACCAATCATTTAATAATTCCAAAAAATACCTACATAAATCCTTCCCACCACGGGTGGTCGCCGAGGGAAGTGTAGACCATAACCCTCCAGATAATTTTATTTATAGTAGAAAACTAAACAGAATCAATATTGCAACATTAAACACAAGAACACTAAGAACTCAAGATACACTTGCAGAACTGACTATTGCCATTCAAGAAATTAAGTGGGACATACTCGGAATTAGTGAAATGAGAAGAGAAGGCGAAACAATAAGTGAATACCAAGATTACATACTGTTTCATAAAGGCGAAAAGGGAGGTAAGAGAGGAGTTGGATTTCTCATAAAGTCGACTCTGAAAAAACAAATACAAAACATCTTTGGTATCTCTGATAGAATGGCAGTGCTTAACATTAAATTACCAAACTATATAAAGACTTGGACTATCATACAAGCATATGCACCAACCGAGCAAGCTGCAGAATCAGAAACAGAGTCCTTCTATACCGACCTGGCAAAAGTTATCAGAAATTATACAAACAACCATATCATACTGATGGGTGATTTTAACGCCCAAGTTGGGGAAAAACAAAACGAGGAGGAGTATACCTTGCCTTCAAATATACTTGTAAATTGGGCAGATACGGATATGGTAAAAGAAGCTCTAATGGCCAAAAGCTTGTGGAATTCTTGTTAGAACACAACCTAACTCTTCTCAGCAGTATATTCAGAAAACATCCAAAGAACAAATGGACATGGATTTCACCAGATGGAAGATATAAGAATGAAATAGATTATATGATGAGTAATTTTCCCAAAGCGTTTTCAAATACAAGCGTGATTTCAAAATTAAATTTCAATACAGACCATCGGATGATCAGAAGTACAATACTGACATCACCACCAAAAAAAGGAAGGAAGAACATTACCACTTATAACCCAATTCTAACCACAACGGAAAATTACACAGAAATTGGCAGGTCCATAAAAGATAGTCTACAAGACCTTACATTTGAAAATGAAAGCGACATCACAGTAAATTATGGAATATTGGAAAAAGAACTTGCTACATCTATTAATATCAACAAAACCAAAAAGAAATACCCACTTAGCGATGAGACAATCCAACTTATTAACCACAGAAAATCCTTACTGGCCCAAGGAAAAAACAAAGAAAACATAAAAACAATTACAGAAGTAAGCAAACAAATCAATAAAAATATGAGGAAAGACCGTAAAAATAAGAGATTAGAAGTGTTAGAGAGACAAGTATTGAGAACAGGTGGCGTAAGAAAAGCTCTAAAGGAACTGAGAGAAACAGGAAAAGAGTGGGTGTCCAAACTAAGGAAAAAAGAACATACCATCACAAACAGAAAATGTATACAAGAACTAGCCACGACATTCTACAAAGAACTTTATTCTAACAAAGACGCAGGCAACCACCCCATTCTAACAACATCTCAAAATAAAACAGCCGAAAGCATACCAGAGAGCGAACCCGATATTTTGAAGAGTGAAGTGGAAAAGGCAATAAAAAGTTTAAAAATGGAGAAAGCTCCGGGACCAGACAAAATAAGGAACGAGATGTTAAGGGGCACTATTGATGAACTAGTACCAATACTTACCAAGATGTTCAATCAAATCCTGAAATCTGGGTATGTACCAACACAATGGGAAACTTCACATATAATCCTACTACATAAGAAAGGCGCAAAGGATGACATCAGTAATTACCGGCCAATAAGCTTAATGTCGAATGTGTACAAAATTTTTGCAAAGGTCATTTTGGGCAGGATAAGCGAAAAATTAGACGAAAGCCAACCAATAGAGCAAGCTGGATTCAGACGAAACTTTTCTACAATAGACCACATTCACACACTAAAACAGATAATCGAAAAGTATAACGAGTTCAACAAGACATTGTATATAGCTTTTATAGACTATGCTAAGGCATTTGATTGCATTAGTCATAAAGCAATATGGGAGAGCTTAGGAAGGCAAGGTATACCTGCTACATATATTAACATTATTAAGAATATATATACAAACAGCAAAGCTAGAATACAATTGGAAGCCTTGGGTAAAGAATTCAGGATCAAGAGAGGAGTAAGACAGGGTGACCCAATGTCGCCTAAGTTGTTCTCAGCAGTCTTGGAGAACGTCTTTCGTAATCTGGACTGGGAGCATCTAGGCCTCAACGTAGCTGGAAGAAAACTAAACCATTTAAGATTTGCGGATGATCTTGTTCTACTGGAAGAAAATCCAAAGACACTAGGGAAGATGATCAAATCTCTGAATAAAGAGAGCTCGAAAGTGGGTTTAAAGATGAACATTACAAAAACGAAACTGATGACTAACTCAGTAATGGATCCCATCGTAATCGAAGATCAACAAATAGAATATGTCGATGAATATTGCTACTTGGGTCAGTTAATCTCCACTAGAGACCAAACAACCAGAGAACTAAATAAAAGGATTGCCAATGGATGGAAAAGATTTTGGTCTCTAAAGGAAATTGTAAAATCAAAAGATCACAGCATGGCAATAAAACGGAAAGTCTTCAACACCTGTATCCTTCCATGCATCACCTACGGCTGCGAAACATGGTCCCTTACTGAATACCATCGAGATAAATTAGCAAAGTGCCAGAGAAGCATGGAACGGAGCTTGACAAGAACCAAAAGGCAAGATCGAATAAGTAACCTGCAATTAAGAGCGAAAACAAAACTTACCGATATCCTGGAAAGAATAGACCTCCAAAAATGGAGATGGACCGGCCATATGTTGAGATCTAGACTAGAAAAATGGAGCCAAATTGTCACCAACTGGTATCCAAGGGATGGCAAGAGAAGTCGAGGACGACAACATATGCGCTGGGAAGATGAGCTTAAACTTACCGCGGGACCCAAATGGAGGAGAGTTGCCCAAGACCGGAAGCAATGGAAATTATTGGAGGAGGTCTTTGCCAGAAGGCACACTGAGTTGAGGGATATACTTTAGCGATGAAAACAATACAGCCAAAAAATAATAGAAAAACCATTCTCACCCAGTCAAAAAGGCTAAATAAATAAATATTTTGAGTTTAATATTACCTTCAAGCAGTCCAGTAAATTGGAGGGATCAGTATTATGGCAATACAAATCAATCATATCACTACAAGTGGTGACAAGACGATAATCAATTGCATTATCGGTGAATTCTTGTTTTCTTACAACAAATATAGCTTTTCGACAAGATTCGCTTAATTTAGTTTTTGCTGTTTGTAGGCATTCCAAAGCTGCTGATTCTCCATGTGGGATTCTAGGACACAACTCAAAGAGGTCTTTCTTACAAGCTTCTTTAAGTTCAGGGTCTAAATCCACATTTTCCTTTTGTTGAAAGAGCTGACTTCTTAATTGTTGGCGACATTCCTTGTAAATTGTATGTTTTCTTTTACTTATCGTATCATTTCTCACTATTTCACTCAAGCAAGTCACAACCTGGCTTTTTGTTTGTGCTTTGGGACAGAACCTTAATACATAAGACTTACATGCATTTTTAAATTTTCTTGTAAACCTATAATTTTTCAATGAGATCAATTGTTCATGCTCAATAGCAGCCCTGCATTTTAAATTTGTTTTTATTTCTGGATCACTTTTTCGTCTAATTAGACAATCTAAAATGCCATCATCCATTTCAGTCTTAGTCTTCAATTCAGACGAACATAATTTTTCTATAGGTACTCTGCAATTAGAACTAACTATTGCATTTAGTTCTATGTGACCACTTTGAGTTTCTGTAAAATTTGTGACTATCTCCCTGCATTTCGGTCCCAATTCTTTTATTTTGCTTTGCAGGCATTGTATTTCTTCACCTTTGTCTGTATTTTCAAAGCATAAATTTGCCAAGTCATCTATACAAGTATCAGCTATTTCTGGGAGTAGGTCAACACTTATTGCCCTTTGTTGCATTACTCTTCTGACTTGTTGTTCACACGCTGGTAACAACATTCCTTTTAACTCAGACTCATAAGCATATTTATATAGGCAAGGGAGAATTAGTGGATCCTTTTGTGACTGATGCTCACTGGCATCAGCCCACTGCAATTTAGCTTTACACTGAGTGACTGCATCATATCTGCAAGCTTTATACAACTGTGGATCTAATTGGAAGTTCCTTGACACAAAATATTGTATCTGTATCAAAGCAGCTTCACAATCTGGGCTCATTAGTGCAGTACCCAGTTTTTCCATTAGACAGGACATAACTCTACCATTGCCTCCATTTACCTCTCTGCAGGCTCTATCAACAACTGGTTTGCATGCTTTACGTAATATAGGATCTACCCTCCAGTCTTCAGCTGGATCTGCCTCTTGAATCAATACTTCCAAAGATTTTTGACATGCTAAGCTTATTCTTTTGTCCTTACGTCTTTTTGGTCTTGCATGTTCCATAAGACAGTGTATGGTTTTTCCACCAGTTTCAACACTTTTGCACAGAGTTGTGATGTCATTTGCACAATTTTGCATTAGCTCTGGTGAAAGTCTGTAATCATCCATGAGCATCTTTCTATGTTCTGTCATTTCAGAAATACATTCTGGTGTTACTCTCAATGACTCATTTCTTGCCACATTTTCTAAACAAAGCAAAATTTGTGCAAGACGCACATCTTTGTCATCAACGACACCTTTACGACAATGATATTTTCTTATGTCTTCTTTACATGATTTAACCAGACCTTTACTCATTCTATAGTTCATTACTATATTTCTTTGAGCATAAAATAGTTGGTCCTGACATCTTTTTGACATACCTAAAAATAAAAAATAAATAATTTAAATTTTCTAAACTTACTATAATTCAAGAAAAAAACATGTTAAATAATTATTCTTTATATAAATTCAACTATTACCGTTCTCATATTTATGTCTAATCAGACATTTATACATTGAAAGAGTTCCAGGTACTTCATCAGGACAAAAGTTTTTCTGATCTAAATTACATGCAGCAAATACTAATTTATCCATTTGGAGGGTACTGTATTTCATCTCCTGAAGTACAGTTATTTCAGATTGACATTCAGGCTTTAAACTTTGTTCATGGTTTTGAATACATTTTAATGTGTGCATTTGAGAAAGACTTCTTGGGTCTGGGGGTATTCGCCCACATGATAATGCTTGTATGTCATCAAAGCAATTCTTCAAAAAACTTTTCGTTATTTGCCAATCATTAAATATTAAAGACTCGATTTTGTTTATTGTTTTCCAACAAGTTTTATCCTTGACACTTGGTTTTCGTTTTAAAACACAGTCAATGATATTGTCTACAGAATTCAAGCAATCTAAAATGATTGGTTCGTTCAAACAAGATGTTTTTATTTTGCTTTCAAGAAAAACATTGTCCAAGAGTTCTGATTGATGTAACCATATTTTATGTTGGCAAATAAACGGTAACTGAGTTTTATTACTGTGTGTTATATTGAGTGCACAAGAAAGTAGAGCTAAATCATCGTCCAAATGTGAACATTGCTTTTCAAACGGCCCACACTCGCCTAAATCTGCTCTGTATCGTTCTCTTGCAGATTTAAAAGTTCCAAAGGACTGAACACATATAAAACAATTTAGTAAGTATATCACAAGAACACAAATAATTCTAGAATAGATCATTTTAAAGCACCGGTCAAAGTTTGCGTTGTTATATATTATTTTTTCTTTTAAAGTATTATTACAATTGCGTAGCACTGCACATACTAAAAATACTGTTATTCTGTAACAACTTATTACTTGTTCAAGATTTATTTCGCCATCACATTTTATTCAGTATAAGAAAAATTTGTCAATATCAGCAAAAATATACAAGCTTTTTTTTTAATTTGGCATTTGATGTAGAAATGCAATGACAGCTATTCAAAGAACAACAATGTGACAACCTCTGTGACAACCTCGGAGCAAGAGGTGACAACTTGGGTGACAACCTTGGTGACAACGGTTGCAATCAGAAATGAGGAATGACAACAACACCAAACAACAGATAAAAGACAAACAAAAAATATTTATTGAAATATACATTTTCATAAATGTATTTAAAATATATGATTTCTAGCCATATTTCCAACTTAAACAAAATATGTAGGTTCTACAATTTTTTTAATAATTTAACGCGAAATATTATAATTTTAGTATTGATTTGAATAATTTATAATTTATCTTGTTTTGTCTTGACTCTTACAAGAATAAGCTAATAATTTTTTAATGGGTTGGGTTTTACAAATCCTTTGTTCGTAACATAAGGATGCTATAATATATTAATATTTTAATCATGATTTCGATTATATTATGACACATAATATAAGAGCTAGAATTTACTTTTCTTCTTTGAAAATGGCAACTCGTCACTTCCGACCTAGAAGCTTATATTATCTAACACCAATCTAATACACTGGAGATTGCAATATGAACATTAACTTGTAACAAGAAAATATGACCTTGAATGACGTCAGTTATGTTTTTTATCTCTTTCTGTGGGGTGACCACGCTGGTTTGTAAATTCAGGATTTTTCAAAAGAGAAAAAACTAAAAATCATGGTCTATACATAATAACATTTATTTTTAACAGTATTTATATTATAATTACTGGTCAACTTACAGAAATTATCACCTTTATCCGTACATACAATTTTAATTGGTAGAGAATGATAGTTTTAAATAACGCTTGATAACTTTTGGCTAAAAAGCTTGGATATGAACCGATACCGCATTAACATCCTTTGTAAATAGAGGAAAGTTGTGTTTTGCATCAGA
>CAJQZM010040925.1:0-18542 GCA_907164665.1 Colias nastes | reverse complement strand
GATTCAGAAGTGTTCTATTAATATAATTGTATAAATAAATGCCTGATTTTGAAAAAAATCATAGACAATTTTTTATAAACAATTTGTTTCCCAATTTATAAGGTATAACAGCATACAAACAATAAAAAAAGAATTAATTGCCCTTCATACATAAACATTAAAATATTACAATCTAAAAAAACAAACTATTTCCACTCACAAATAAAGTATACTCCATATTTAGGACACCTCAGTTCTCGTGACAACAGGGCTATATTTTCTGAGGTAGGTCGCAGGAATACTATACATTTCATATGCTTCATATTATCCCATTTTGTTTGGCTGTCAATCCTCTCAAATAGATAGACTTCTTTTTGAAGGATCTCAGACTGACTGAATACCATACTTACTATACTAGTCTGCAAAACACAAAATAAGGTACATTAGAAAGTGGATATAACGAACACAACAGCAACAGCTGTTCATATAATAACTGGGAGTATCTGTATATTTTGATGCTAATGTATCTATATCATTTTGGATCTTTTTTCATGGTTATACTTTGTTTTAAATGTCATAAAGCATGAATATTTTATCTATTTCCATTTCAGTCTAGTAAGCAAACACAAAGTAATTACATTTTTTGCTATACAGGCAAAGGAAATGAGCATAACATAAATAAACAGCTGCCCACATATATTTAGTGAAAAGTTTGAATTTTATTGAAGTGATAGGTCTGCACGAAAGATGTCAATTGAAAGAATATTATTTATAACTCACAGTCTCTTTATCCATTAAAATCACTTTCATTCCAGGCCCACTTTCCTCAGTCATTTTGGTAATATACATTTTTACCGCCTGTATCACGTTCATGATGACTGCTTTGTATGGATTTCAATAATTAAAATTAAGTTATTTTTCCCACGTCTTTATTATATTTGTTTTTGTGAAATAAAATTGAATGGCTTCCAATTTTAATAATGATGTTTTTCTTCACAACATTTGACTTTGACAAAATGACACTTCATTGGTATAAACTTGACAGATCAGTCCGAAAACCATCTGACAAGCTAAAAGTGTATGGTCAATAATAATTGTTTTCTAAACGTATCGTAGATATAATAGGAATGCGTGCAATATTGTATAATCTTAGAGTATATATACTATCTATAGAGTGCGAACAACCAAGTGGGAACAGTAGGCACAGGTGGGAACAACACGACGTTCCCGCCGCGAGCGCTCGTAGTCGTGGTTGAGTGCTGTCGAAGTGCGTTGCTCTGGAATTTTTTTCATATTTACGAATAAACATGGTGAAATGTGCAGTTCTATCTTGCAAAAACGATACTAGAAAATACACAAAATTGAAATCCAGTATCACATTTCATCAGTAAGTCGATTGTTATACTTATTTTTATGAAAATAAATCTAGCATCGCGGGGGTGAAGGGGAGGTGGGAGGCGGACACGCGCAGGCTTGCTCGCGCGCCTCACTGCCGCCATGTTATCGTAGTGATGTGACCTGATCAACGCTGTACTCGATATAAAGTTTACTAGAAGAACTATATTTTAACAAATTATTTATTTAACTTTAAAATTAAAACTCTTTTAAAAATGTATTAAGTATAAATAAATTTGTGGTGTGTTTTGTATGATACACTTTCTAATATTATGAATGCGAATGTATTATAGTGTAAATGTAAAGTATGTAATTTTACGATATAATATTTTCTGAACCGCTAAATTGATTTTGAAGATTTTGATAGTAGAATGGATAAAATTAAATAAAAAATTATTAATATTATTTATTATATTATCATTTTAAATTATTAATTATTTCTTATTTTTATTTAACATTTTTAAAACATTATTATTATTGTTTAATTTATTATTAAAGAAATAGCACTTAACCCGATCTTTTATTTTATTAACTTTATTATTTAAAAAGTACTCACGTTTTTCTGATATTCCAATTAAACATATTTTTTTAAAGTACTTATAATTAATAGAAGAAATATTCAAATGGAATAAACAAACTTTATTCAGTTGGTAAACAAATTTAAAATTACATATTTATATACTTTATTCATATATTTTTCCTTTAATAACTTATTGAACATAAAATTTACTTATGATACATAATATTTATTTACATAACTTATCGATAGTTCAACACGCAATTGATACCTACCCATCCCTATTTGTCACACACACATCGATATAGTATCTATAGCTCATCTGCCTACGATGCGCACTAAGCAATTTGTGGCATACACGCGCTCTATACTATTGTAATATATACTCTAAGTGTATAATATATCGACCGAGATCTTAGGCCGCCTGTCCACCTGCAAGAAAACTTCCGCGAGAAATTTCCGACAGTCTGTCCGACAGCAACTTGCAAGTCTAATTCCGCGTTTCCACCTGCAAGTAGACTTGCAAGTTGCTGTCAGACAGACTGTCGGACATTTCTCGCGGAAGTTTTCTTGCAGGTGGAAACGCGGCCTTAGATTTTATTTATATAACGTTCAAATAATATTTACATTGTATATCACAACTTGTATAATAACAATATTAAACTTTAGCTATGTACAAAACATCTTTAACATATTATAATGCATATAAGGATCTTTAAAAATTGTGCATATGTACATTGTGTGCAAATAAAAGATGCAGACCATTGTGGGGGCTTGTTATGTGCGGGTGTAATAAAAGATGAATAACTACGCAAAGGTTATATTTCGTTAACTACATATATTTATTCGTATGTAATTAATATTCGACCTAATGCGACCAACCCGCGTCCCGACAAGCCCGTAACTGTCCATGCATAGCGCACAAACTGTTTATATACGAGTTACCTACCGTGTGAACTTTCTTAGCGTTACACTTGAAATTCGATAACTCATAAATTGGCTTGTCGTCGCTACATCATTCCCCCCTTAAAATAAACAGGGTATACAAGTAAAAAAACTTACAATAAAAGTAAACTAAACAATAAACAAATGGGTGTATATAAAGTGTCGCTATATAAGTTTACAAAATGTTTACAATATAAAGTATAAAAAATGTTCACAATATAAATCAATCATAACGTATAGGTACAAGTGGTTAACAGTTAACACCTAATTTCGTTAAACTATTTATGTTATTACAAAAACTTGCGTTGGTTCTTCTAAGTGGCGTGCGATAATTGTTACACGTCATCTAACACTTAGTAACATTAACATTTCAAATCTTAATGCGTTCTTAACACTTGTATCGTTTAATATTACAAAGGCTATTACTATACACTCATAAGCCATAAATCAAAAGTACTTAAATTTCTAAGTAGTAAACATTTCAATCAATACTTAACACAAACGTAAATATGAAATACCATACTTAAAACGTTAAACAATTAATAATGAACTCGTTTCAAATTTCATAAGTGCTATTATTTATTAAATACGATGTGTTGATTACTAAGTATTTATTATACATTTCTCTGAAGTCTTATGAATACTTATAATCATCGTAATTCTAATAAAAATAGTTGAAACAATTATTAGAAATACAATACTATTACCTAAATCGTACTGGTAATCGTATAGCTCTTCCACTACGCGTGGTATATGTATTAGGCAATTCGCTAATTGGAATCTGTATTGGAACCTCAGTATCTGCCCCAGATGTCGTATCACTATCATCATTCAAATAATATGCAGGTTTTAGACGGTCTACAGATATTCTAACTTTCCTGCCTGTCATTTGAATGTAAAATACCTTTTCCTCTCGACTCAACACACGATAAGGACCGTCGTATGTTGGTTGTAAAGGCTTACGTACTGCGTCGTTTCTTACAAAAACATAGTCGCACTTTTTTAAATCGGGGTGAATAAATATGTTCCGTCTTTCATTCTGCCTAATAGCTACTGACTGATATTTCCTAATAGAGTCTCGTAATTTACTTACATACTCAAGACTGCTATCTATTTCAAAACTCGATTTTTTATCGTAATAATCACCTGGTAATCGTAAAGTTGTTCCGTACGTAATTTCTGCTGCGCTTATGCCGGTATCACTTCTTACTGCTGTTCTAAGTCCTAGCAACACAGTTGGTAATTCCGTAACCCAAGATGATGATATATTGCATAAACGAGCCGTTAATGCCGCTTTAAGCGACCTATGCCACCGCTCTACCGCCCCGTTACTCTGTGGGTGGTAAGGTGTCGTACGCAACTTATTAATACCTAATAACTTCATTAGTGTAGCAAATAATTGACTTTCGAATTGGCGTCCTTGATCGCTTGTTAGCTTTTTCGGACAACCAAAACGAGAGATCCATCCTTCATATATTACACGCGAAATCGTTTCAGCAGTTATATCTTTCGTAGGAAAACATTCTGGCCATCGCGTCCCCCTATCAACTATGGTTAGGCAATACCTAAAACCTTCGGGTGAAGTGGGTAAAGGTCCAATTAAATCAACATGAATATGTTCAAACCTATCGCACTGCGGAAACGTTCCTAAACCTGACATTGTATGTCGATTAACCTTCGATCGTTGACATTCAATGCATGTTTTAGCCCATTGGCCAACGTGACGATTCATATTTGGCCAATAAAAACGATTTTGAATCAATTTGCGTGTAGTCCTTATTCCGGGATGACATAAATTATGTACACTATCAAAAGCAATACGTCGAAATTTATCAGTCAAATAATATATATGTCGTGGCCATATCGTAAATTTGCTCATTTCATGATATGACTGGCCATTTCACGAAATGGTCGCATTTCGTGAAATGGCCAATTTAGTTTGGCCACATCATGATGTGGCTTGAGCAGATCAATGATAAGAAATCGTTTCACGATATGGCCAACTAAACGCGCGGTTTTTTCATGAAATGATCAAAATTATTTGATCATATCGTAAAATAGTTACATTAATCATTGGTAGAGGCGCTGCAAGCTCTGTGTTTATGTGATAAGATGGCGGCCGCTTGCGAAAATTTAATTATTCGCAGTTAAAAACTTCATAATTCGTTTAATAACAATATGAAGAAAGTCATAGCAAAGAATTTACGACGGTTCGAGTACTATGGAAAATGTGGATATCTTATATGTATTGAAGAAAAAATGCGTCTTAAATAAAATAATTTAAGACGCATTTTTTCTTTTAGGATATATATTTATATATCCTACTATAGTATTATAATTGTTTGTTTTTTAAAAAGCGATCCGCTTCTGGCACTCGCCGGCCGCTGCCGCGGCACGCTCGCTTTGCTCGCTCGGCTCGTGCGTTGTTTATCAAAGTCTAACCTAACCTAACCTAACTGTTTTTTATTGCAAAAACGATTCGCTTCTAGCATTCGCCGACCGCTGCCGCGGCACTAACTTAAATAACATTAAACAAGTTTTTAGAATATTCTGAATTTTTTTAATATTTTATGGACTCTTTATATTTTATACGATCTGGCCAAATGTGGATGGCCAAATCGTGAAACGTTGACGATTTAACGATCTGATCAAACTATGTTGGCCATTTCATGAAATGCGACCATTTCGTGAAATGATCGATCATATCATGAAATGAGCAAATCTACGATATGGCCACGACATATACATGAGTATCCGATGCGTCCGTCATAAGTGCGAGCGATGCATCGGCCCTAGGGTGCTAAAAAATCTGCACCTTATAAACCAAAACATAGGTTGAGTTACCTCGGCGATAATAAATAATGACCATTTATACGGTCGCCGTAAACTAAGATCTAAAGTCATTAACTTAGTACCAAATGTCTTAATTACACTACCGTTTGCCGCGTAAGGTTTATAATCACTACACAGTACACTCACTCGCGGATCGGTTATTTTTCGACACTGGTAAAATTAAAACATTTTTTAGTCGGCTCTCCTGCTGCTTCTGCCACGCACAGGGCTGAATGTACTTGCTGGCGTTATGCTTAAAGCAGTAATGAAAAAACATAACCAATTTGGTTTTCTCTGTTTTGAGCTTCCTGCACGATCGCGACTTCGTGATGCGGAACGATGCGTGCTATTTCCATACCTTCGACCGCTAAACGATTTGCCTCTCGAGCCTGCACATTCCAGCTGGTTTATCCGCTGCTTTAGTTGTGCTAACTGCTCGAGGTTTAACGGTACCGACGAAACTGCTCTAACTGGAACTGCCGGATTCATTTTTAATTTAAACAAACTGTTGGAGGAGTCACCAATGTAGGAGTCACCAATGTAGGGTCTTGTTATGTGCGGGTGTAATAAAAGATGAATAACTACGCAAAAGGTTATATTTCGTTAACTACATATATTTATTCGTATGTAATTAATATTCGACCTAATGCGACCCACCCGCGTCCCGACAAGCCCGTGACTGTATGTGCATAGCGCACGAACTGTTTATATATGAGTTACCGTGTGAACTTTCTTAGCGTTACACTTGAAGTTCGATAACTCATAAATTGGCTTGTCGTCGCTACAAAACGATATCTATGCAATTCACTGATATAATGTTCACTTTTCGTCGGGGTCACCAATGTAGGGGCTTGTTATGTACAACTAGTTGAAAAAATAATATGTACAAATTATACTAATTTTCTCACAAAATGAAAATATATGGAATATTTTATGTTATAATGACATAATAATTTCCAGAAAAGATACCTATAAAACGCGAATGCAACGCATGGAACAAGGAAAACATTTCTTTGTAGTTTGTTCCATGAATGTCGCGACTTTTTTGCCGCACATGACGTGTTATCAGTAATCGCTTTTGCTGACATTTATGACAGTGAAGTTACATCACTAGTTATCTTGCAAAGGTCCGAGGTCGGCCGGGTCGTGCTGATTACTCTAAAATCGTATACCCGAAGTTATTAAGTAATTCCATTCATAATATACGCACAATCATGTTCTCACGCGTACTAAAACCCGTAGCCTCCGTGGCCGTGCAAAATGGAGCTAAGAGCTTTTCCACCTCACCTCAGGTAAAAAGTGCTATTTGATCTGAAGGCTAATTAGTTTCAGTAATGAGGATTTAAATTCCTTGCAAAAAATAATGTTTCGGTTTTGTTGTAACTCAATATTTGAGGGTAAGTCGAAAGGTTTTAATCATGTTTTATAATCAAAAATATATTTCAGAGCAACTACAAAGTTGTCGTGGCTGGCGCCGCCGGTGGTATCGGCCAGCCCTTGGCCCTGCTGCTGAAACAGAACCCCTTGGTGAGCCACTTGGCTTGCTATGACATCGCGCCGGTGACCCCTGGCGTAGCAGCCGACCTTTCGCACATGGACACCCCAGCCAAGGTCACGGGCCACAAGGGACCTGAAGAACTCGGCGCCGCTATTGAATGTAAGCATCCAATTAGATTTTTAATTTAATTTAGGTTATGTTGCTGTTACATAATAGTCATAACCTATATATAGTGAAGGCCATGTTATGTCAATGTCAGTTTTAATGGAAACTTTTATACACTTTTATAGATGCTGAAATTGAAAACAACATGAATGTGTTTTATGTTATTATCAACCCAACAGCAACTCCTAGGCTCTTTTATAATATTTTTTATCAGATTTATATAAAGCAATATCAATATTTTCCCAATTAGTAGATCATATAATAAATAAGAATTATTATAGTGTAAAGGAAAGCTTTAAAATGTATTTGTTAAATAATGATCAACTTCATAACTACTGAATTGATTCTTTTGAACTACTACTACAAGTGTATGGGCATACACGCGTATTTCCAAACTATACATAGCCAGAACGCAACCATAGGAAACTGCTCGTGTATACTTTGTAATGCTGTTTTTAAGTTTGTTATTACAATATATACACGAATTTCGCGTACTGATCGCGTATACTTTGTAACGCGGATGCTTGCGTCTTCGTTCCAAACTATACACGATCAGTACGCAAAATATAACTAAATATACCTACTACAACACTTACGCTTGAGCGAAATAATAAATACATAGGTAATCAAAGACTTGTACAGCTATATCTATCTACTTTTATTCTTCTTGATTATTATTGATTCAGTAAAATATGGAATAAAAATATTATTAGGTAAACTTAGGAAAATAAATAGGTAACAGATAAGGGTACCTATGGGTTAGGTTAGGTTCGTGTTTTTTTTTAACTACCTACACAAAAATAGGAGCCCCGCTTCGCGGGGCTCCGTCTCCTCGCAACCGTCTTCTTCTGGACTTATTAGATTCTTACATTTTAGCACTATTGTCAATTGTAAGTCGTGCAGTATAGTCGGGAACGAAGACACAAGCATCCTCGATACAAAAAACATATGATCAGTACGCAACATTACATACACATGCATTGTAATAATAGATTTAAAAACAGCAATACAATAATATAAACGCGAGCAATGGAAAGACGGCGCGCTTACTCCGAAACATACACGATTAGTCCACATGCGTACTGGCGCTGTATATTTTGGAGCGCTATTATTACTTACTTCACTACAAAGTATACGCGAGTATTTGCGTACTGCTGTTGTATAGATTGGAAGAACTTTGTAAAAAAGTTATTTCCAAACTATACGTGATTAGTTTCACACCGTTGCGTGCTGGCCTTGTATAGTTTGGAAAGACGCGGCATACACTGAGAAGTAATCACATGACCTGTACAAGCATGAGTGTATAACTAACAAATGTCTATTGTCTTAAAACTTTTCATATATTTTATAGATTGCATTAAATAAAGAAGCTATGACATAATATACTAACCAGCAAAATGTTGATTACATGGAGTTACATAGTATTGATATTTCTTTTTTTTTTAGAGGCTTTGTAGAGCATAGAGCAGATTCTTGATTTTTTTTACAAAGCAGATTCAAAACAGCTATGTATATCTAAAATGATGTTTGTTTTTATAGTTTGTACTTCCTATACTGAGTAATTATGCATTGAAAAAGATTGGCATTGAAAAGTTATTTTCCCATATGAATATAATTTCCTTTCTAAATGAAATGGTACATACCTACAAAACTTTGGGATAATATGTATATTATGTATTCCTTCTTTAATGTTATTATAACATCTTATTAATATCAATTAATTGTTGTTATGAAGGAAGTAAGTGATACAAATTCTTATGAAAAATTTTCTAATATTGAATAAGGCATCTTCTATGACATAATGGAAAACGTCTATTGTATGATAAGATAATATTGATTGATAATAATATCAGACCATAAAAGATGTGATAATATAACTTATAGAAATAGGTTAACAATTATTTATATTCTCAATATAGTATTGACCTGTTTATTGCATTATAATGCTTAATGAGCTTTTAATAAGATTTAAAATATCTAAACATGTGTAAAAAATTACAATCAATTTATAATCTAGGTCATAAATTGTTTGGTTATTTGTTTTTGATTAGACTTGAGGCCTATTTAAACAAGTACATAGTTACAATAATATTAATGACAGTATTTAATGAATATGTTTATACTAGGTTTCCGCCCGCGGCTTCGCCCGCGCAGTCAAAGAAAAACCCGCATAGTTCCCATTCCCGTGGGATTTCCGGGATTGCGTCATTTTCCCGGGATAAAAAGTAGCCTATGTCCTTTCTCGGGTATCAAAATATCTCCATACCAAATTTCATGAAAATTGGTTCAGTAGTTTAGGCGTGATTGAGTAACAGACAGACAGACAGAGTTACTTTCGCATTTATAAAATTAGTATAGGATTCATTATCCAGAAAAATACATAGAGAGTCTCTCTACACATACATTAACATATCTATAATATAGTTTACAAAGTTAAAACTCCACACCACACTAGTTGAAGTATTTGAGTTGATTGCAGTATTCATTAGCCAACCAGATGTTCTGATTTAGTTTTAAACTTTATTGATACACTTGTAAATAACATTTACACCTATTGCATCAACTAACCAAAACACTATTAAAATAATCCTTTAATCTATACTAATATTATAAAGCTGAAGAGTTTGTTTGAACGCGCTAATCTCAGGAACTACTGATCCGATTAGAAAAATTTTTTCGGTGTTAGATAGCCCATTTATCGAGGAAGGCTATATGCTATATATCATCACGCTAAGACCAACAGGAGTGGAGCACTGCGGGTAAAACCGCAGGGCACAGCTAGTGTTCAATATAAACTATCCAGAAAACACAATTAAAGCCATACTCTTATGTAAATACAATCTTGCAGCTGCCGATGTGGTGGTGATCCCAGCTGGAGTCCCCCGCAAGCCGGGCATGACCCGCGACGACCTGTTCAACACCAACGCCTCCATCGTCAGGGACCTCGCTGCATGTGTGGCTGCGAAGGCACCCAAAGCGATGCTAGCCATCATCACCAACCCTGTTAACTCGATGGTGCCCATCGCGTCTGAGGTTTTGAAGAAGGTAGGTGGTATTTTAAATGGACTATTTAAGGAACGATAGATAATTATAGACTGAATGCATAATTTGAGGAAAGTTTTTGTAAGATTTTTCTTTCCTCATTTGTTTATGTTTAATAATAATAATTATCTGGTTTTAGAATTTCAGAAATAAAAAGAATTGCACAAAAGTATAAATGCTTTGCTTTGTAGTAAAATGATGGATTGCTATATTTTAATTTATCAAACATAAAATAACAATACATATTTTATATGCATTGTATATGCTTGTATAAGAACTTTGGACCTTAGACAAGGACATGTATTTGTCGCAAAAAACCTTAAAGTTTAGAAATTGAATTTAATATGGTACCGGCCAAAACCGATTTCAGGACAAAGTAGTTTAGCCTAGGCAAAGAATAGAAATAAATATAAGGAACTGGTTTTGTATGATAATATTATGAAGTACACGTGGGCTTAAATCTATAATATACGATTTTTAATATTTATGTGATTATAAATTACTATGATTATCTTTAATTATTTGTTTATGAACCTTTATCTTGCTCATATACCTACCGATTTTGTAATGATGTATGTATGTATTTAGTTTCCTTCTATACAAATAAATAATTGATAGGATTAAATTATATGGGTTGAATCAGTTGACAGATTTCTTTTAAATAAATATAGATTTCTTTTAGCGAAAGTAACGCTCAATTCTAATTTATTTATTTTAGAGATTAACTGTGAATCTATTAAATAGTTTTTATTGCGGGTAAATTAATTCGAAATATCGCAAATTATGCATTAAAATTTTTTTCTGAATTTGATATTCAGTTTTATAGCATCAAGGGAAAACACGCGGGTTCGAATCCCGCTTCGTAACTGAATTTTTTCTATTTAAATTTTTTTCTTTGTCTTTTCATTTTATTTGTTCCTATAGGCATTTTCATTTCAATCCTTTTTTGTCCATCCAGGCGGGTGTATACGACCCGAAGCGCGTGTTCGGCGTCACTACCCTGGACGTTGTCCGTGCCGCCGCTTTCATCGGAGAGATCAACGGTGTAGACCCTCGCTCAGTCACCATCCCCGTGATCGGAGGACACTCGGGTGTGACCATCATTCCCCTGCTCAGCCAGAGTCAGCCCCCTGTCAAGCTCACCGACCAGGCCAAGATCGACGCGCTGACTAAGAGGATACAGGAGGCCGGTACTGAGGTGAGTGTAGTGATGTGGGATGATGCAGTGTGATGTGAAGTGATGCACAATGAGGCAGTTTTTTAAGCGACTTATTTCTTAATTTGTTTAGAGTACTGGAGGCTGGTACTGAGATAGGATTATTGCCTACATCATACAATGCTGACAACTAATTAATTTTATTTTAGGGTTGCACTTATATCAACATATACGAAACTAATTCAATGATTTTGTTTTTTTTTTGTAAAGATAACTGTGTGTGTTAAATTTTTTTTTTTGAGCAAAGTTATATGCTCGCTAAAGACAAATATATGGTCATATTCATATTAAAATTTTGAACAAAACTGTTTTATTAATATTGAAATTATCAAAATTGTCCTGAAATATGTATTTATTTATTAATGTATGTGTTTGTTTCTCTGCAGGTAGTAAAGGCGAAGGCCGGTGGTGGTTCGGCCACACTCTCGATGGCATACGCCGGCGCAAGGCTCACCAACTCACTGCTTAGAGGACTTAAGGTATGTATTTCAAAATTTTTTCATTATCATATTGGCCATTTCATAAAAAATTCTTATTTATTCACACATAAAGGTAGCAATATATTGGTATCTAAACTGATTATATTGACATCTAGTTTTTCCCTAAGGGAAACAAAATATTTTTTTTTTCATGATTGCATAAAAATGACAAATCATGTGTATAAAATTATATTTATGAAACAAACTACAAAAATTTATGTGTGTAGTTAAAATGAACGGTGAAGAGAGGTTTTCTTTTTAAGACAATAAATAAAACAACCAAAATACCAAACAAAAACTTTATTACAACTCAACAATTCAACAACATCTAGACTGGTTACAGAAATTAAAAACAATCATATTATTTATCTGAGTTTATTCTACAACAAATAATAAACTACAATAATACAAAAATCATTTATTAACAAGAACCATTAAAACTCTGTACACCTTCAAGAATGTAAGGTTTCTAATAATTTACTCTCTCCCCAGGGTGAAGCCAACGTAGTAGAATGCGCGTACGTCAAATCTGACCTCACAGAAGCTGCCTACTTCGCAAACCCGGTGTTGCTCGGCAAAAATGGTCTGGAAAAGAACCTCGGCTACGGAAAACTTAACGCGTACGAACAACAACTCCTCAAGGATGCCCTCCCTGAACTCCTCAAGAACATCAAAACCGGAGAAGACTTCGCCAAGAAGTAGATATTATAAAAAAAATAAGATAAGACCTCATTGTCGTGATAAAAAACATACTTTTTCAATAAACTATGTAATTTATCCAAGGTCTAATCAAATATGTAGCTATAATTGAAGTGTAGATGATGTACTCAATGTATGATTTGTATAAAGCCGATCGAAATTTTTATCCCCATTTTTGTATGTGCATTTTGTTAAATCATATTCAGTTATTTATTTGATGTCCTCGCTCGGCACAAAGTGGCGGGTGGGGAGTCGTCTGTATATAGGCTGCTTGGTTCAGTGTGATGTGTCAATAAACACTTTTTTATTATAGAATATTTTGTTTTATTTCCACTTATACACATTTTATATAATATGTATTTTGTCGTTGATGCACTCATCAAAAACATAAATCCAAAAATATGATAGAATTGAATAAGGAAAATAATTTATAAGATTGGAAAAGACCATCATTTTCACAACATAGAGTGAAATAGTGACTAAAGTTTTACTTGTTTTACCAAATTCATAATAATTCATCATAAATTCTAGTGGTGTATATTCTCACAGGTGACAAAAGTTACAGGGGAAATACGTTTATAATTTATATGCCGTCGTTGTAATTCATAAATCACATCTCCATCCGTATATCTACATATTATGAACAAACAAGGTATACAATCTATTGGATAATTAATGAAACTGATTCTTCGTTTTTATTCCAACACGGAACTCGTTTATGAAAAGAAAATAATAAATATTCATGCTCGATGCTCACTGCAAATTATGTACTCAGCGAAGCAACAATGTCGCACATTCTTCGATATATTCTCAAATGTGATTGATTTTCATAGAACTCTATATAAATCTCGATCATTAATAACACTAAATATGCTGAGAACACAGTCACGCCAGTCCAAGTTCGGTTTTTAGGATTACTGTAACTTATTCTAGGACTGCTTTCCATTTTTTATAATACATATGTAACTACTGTAATAATTAGTTTGTTCTTGGATGCATGCCATTTTATTTGCAGCATCACATGACTGTGATCCCAATGATCACGCTTTGTTGCATATTTTACTCAAAATTTGAATTTAAAAATGAAATTAAAATGAACGTAAATAGTTTCAGAGATATTGTTTCATAGATTTTTAACTTTTACGACTAGCGTATAATTTGGGATTTGGATAGCTTAAGGTGAAACTCCAGAGTCCAGTGAGGAGCGCATGTCGCTGCATGATGCTCAAGGTTCAAGTGTAGACATATAAATACAGTGAAGATGAGAAAAATAAATTATCTCACCAATACGACTAGATACGACTTAATAATAATCTATATCTATTTACATACTATCTCGATAATAACTAGTATTTCATCATGACTTTATTTTCTGAATTGGTCAAAGAGCAAGTACATAATTGAAAAGGGTTAGCACGTATTGACCAAAGGAATTGCGTAAAGCGGGCGCACGACAGCCAGCGATCGGTAGGTACGCTCGTTCGTCCGCGCGACGGAGCAAGCTAGTGAAACATAGTGTGAATCACAACAAATTATCATTCTGAATTTAAATTTGAATTTAACCTTTCCATTGGTATTATAACTGATAAGTACTGTTTTTAGGTTCGAAGTTTTAGAACTAACTACATATATTTCAAGTTTCGAGAACAGTTCGCCAAATGTAGATTGACCACACAATTTTTTTTCTCAAATTCTCCACACAAAAATCTAGACGTGACAAATGAGATTGGTTCACGCCTTCAGCAACGTCTGCGTCGTCGTCTTTAGGCTAAGTAGTATAACGGCAAATAATCTATAGGTATCGACTGTACACCAACGCGAAATTATACTGGCAGCGCTGCGAAAGACGGGAGTCCTTCGACCTTTCCTGTGGTCTTTTCACTTTACGCAGCGAACGTCATGCATTTGCATCGTTTACGTCTTAGGTTTACGTACATATAGATTTTTTGATAAAATTTTGGGTGTAGAGTGAATTATAAAGTGCCTCTCAAAATGTAAAATGGTTTCCAAATATTTTTAACGTACTGAATTTACCCTGCTACCACTCTTCTATCTCTGAATCTAGCTTGTAAGGCTTTTTGTTTGCCGGTACTGAATGTCGTACATGAGTAACTAAGATTAGTAACGGAGTACATTTTCAATCGAGAAATAATTTTTGAAATCTGTTTAGTAGTTCCTGACATTATTGCGCTTACAGAAACAAACCTTTCATGGTTATCTCGCTGTTTTTGAAAGGCTATCTCGGCCGTCAGCGCTACGCGTGCCGACAGTGTGAGATTAAGAGCGCGTTAATAGCCACAGAATTTTTACAATTCAGCCGCACCATGCCACTTTCATTCAGCCATAGGCTACTTTTTATCGGTGGGAAATATATTATTTTCTTGGAAAGATCCGATATAAGCATTTGAAACACTTCGATAGATGGCGCTATATTCAAAATGTTAAATGTGTGTGGTATAAAAATTTTAAAATTTTAAGCCGTAGGCAACGGCCAGTAGAGCGTGATTGTATCATGGTTTCTCAGTAAATTCACATAGTGTACTATAAAATCAGTTGACTTTGATATTATAATGATAGTTGCACTTTTTGCTTGCTCAAAACTTTTACTCTTTAAAAGACTGAATGAGTGCATTTGATTTTTTATTTTGGGTAAAAAAATAATAAACTCTTTTTTTATCATATTTCGTTGTCTTTTCTTTTTTTGGAAGCTATTATCGATCATCAGATATATTTTATTAGGGTTGAAAATTTAAGTTATAAGTAGATAAACACCAAGTTAAATAATTTTACGGAATCTCAAAATAAAAAGCATTGAAAAATAAATTTGTATATTCTTATTATTAAAATATAATCATAATCAATTATTCATTTCAACTACAAATAAATTCATAGGAAACCAGTAAATAAAACACAACATACTCTGAATCTTATTTATTGATCGTCCTCTCCGAAGTTCGGCTCGAGATCGGACATACATGGATTATCTTTTCTTTCGTCTACTTACATTACATTACAAGTTTATAAGAAATCACAATGTCGGCCTTCGCCCCGCGTCCGGCCCCTTCGCCCCCGCCCCTTGCCCCCGCCCCGCGGCCCCGCCCTGCGCGCTACAGCGATGCCGACTACGAAACAAAACAAATTTCCGCGTTATGTAATAAAGGATTCAATGGCAGTGACGTGTTTTTGCGTTTAACAATAAGTGAAACTTTCGGGGCGAGGGGCCGTCACGGGGGCCGCACACACACACCCGTACACACGCACGCACACACACATGCACACACGCACACACGCACGCACACACGCGCACACACGCATTCCATCCACGGCCGGGACCGAACCTAACTAGAACTGAAAAAAAAATCTCTATCGTACTTATCGCTAACCTGTATAATTACAAATGCACAGTATGTATACATAATAACCATACACTTTTACAATATGTATATAATTTAGCGCTGTATCCGTACACGATGTATACAGTACTTATATCGCGCCGCCGGGCCTCGCCGTCGTCATCACAAATAAAAAAACAATGCGCTATTTACAAGAAACGTGGAAACGAAAAAGCTACGCGAATACTACGTCGGCGGAGGGCGAAGCCCGAGGGCGCGGGGCTTCCCCGGACGAGCCCGAGGAATCTGCGGGGCTTCACTATACAAAATATACAAGCACTCGGGCGTAGACAATGGACGAAGTTGCGAATGTGGTCGAGTGATGGAAGACACGTTCCCGGCGCCCACCGCCCTCCCGGGACATTACTATACATACATCACAATGCAAGCGCATTCGGGTTACATCATTATATCACTAAAGGCAGATTCCTCTGTTTGCGTACTCTTTATTACCCGTTACGAGCGAACGTCGCCTAAAACTAATTGAAACAAAAGTGAATTCATCGGTCAAGCTCAATTTTCATAGTCATTCGAACATCGGTCGAATATTGTACGATGACGTCACAAGATAATAAACGGTACGCAAGTGACACTGTGTGTCCGATCCACTAAACTAAAATATACAAGTCCGTCCGCGACACAAACCACTAAGTGTTAACTACGGAACAATTTATCACTTCGTATAGTCTTATAGTAGAAATTCGTTGAGATACACCTTCTTTATTTCTTCAACTGTTAGATTTCTTGCACGCTTATATAAACGCACAATTTTCCGCCCAATTTTTCCGCTTTAAGGCTGAGTCGTACAAATGTTAGCTTCTGTACATTGATAAGATTGGTAAATCATTGATATACAGATAAACATAGTTTCATAATAAAATATTTAAAAGTTGATCGATAAAAATATACACAGCAATATTAAAGGCCAATACACATGTCACTTCCGTAATAATTATGATTTTATTAATATGCCGCGTGCAAGAAATCTTCGCTTCCAGAATATTCGCCGACCGCCGTCATACGCAGTTACCGACCGCTGACTTAACCTAGTTTTAACCGCATACATTTATATAATTAAACAATAATATTAATTTTAGATTACAGAAATTCTAATTAAACAGTGAATCATTTCATTTAAACATTGTAAAGATGAACAATTGTGATTTTTATTTATAATTATAAAATTAAAATTGATAAATTCAAATAAGGTCAATAATATACAATATAAATGATTTAAATTAAACTTTGTTATTATTATATAGCGGTAAAGTCTAGCATACAGTCAAAACACACAAACTAGACACAGCATCATTTAATTATTTCAAACTATTACAATTTTCATATTTTTCAACACCACGAGAACAACAATTCTTTATTTCCATCTATTTACTTTTCACGACTGTTTCAAGTAAAATCAAGTAAAATAATGTTCATAACAATGATACAATATCAAAGAATAGCGTGCTGTAATCTTTGACATTTTGCCTGATTTTCATTAAAACATTTTTCTGTATGTATGTGTGTCTAGTGCCTGTGAACGGCGGTGCGTATGACGGTGGGTCGCTAGAGTGGGTTCCCGGGGTCCCTGGAGTCCGGGGGGTCCCGAGTGTCCCTTGTGTTGCGAGTGTCCCGGGGCACTTGAGAGACTATTGTGTCCCGGGGATGCTGAGGCTCTTGAGGGGCTCTTGTATTTCCAGAGTTTCGCGTATCCTGGTTGCAAGTGTCCCTTGTGTCCCGGGGGTTCCTATTATCCCGGGGGTTTCTATTATCCCGGGGGATTCTATTATCCCGGGGGTTTCTCGTGCCCCGGGGGTCACATCCGGGGGCGGGGGGTCAGTCCTCGTCGGACAGCGGTTCGTACTGTGCCGACATGAGTGGTGCTGGTTCTGCTGCAGTACCACGTGTTAGTGGGGGCGCTGCTACCACGCCGGTCGGTGGTGCGCCTGAACTTGCTGTAAATAAAGATATACATTTATTAATTAAATGATATAAACACGGTATAATGATTTCAAATAAAGAATTAAGAAACTTTTGTTTGATTCAACAAGACAGAAAAAAAATACAATTAAAACATGACAATGAAATTTCATTAACAAAATAAAGTTAATAAAAAAAGGTAGTAAAGTAATTGTAACTTATATTTGAGATGTGAAATGCCACTGAGAAAAGAAAACGAAGTTTTTAACAAAATTTCTTAAAAAATTATGTATTGGCACAACAATAAATCCTTACAATTGACACATAACTGTAAATAAATGTATGAAATTGTTAAAAATACTAACGATCGCTCGGCGTGGCCACGTTGAGCGCGGAGTACGGGTAGGTGTAGGGCGTGTTGAACGGCAGCTTGTCAGCGCTGAACGGCAGCTTGTCAGCGCTGAAC
>CAJQZM010040924.1:0-30858 GCA_907164665.1 Colias nastes | reverse complement strand
CAATTTCCAGATTTAACTTGAGACATAAAAAATTGCAATTATTAGAAAAATCATTCAAATCGAAGTTGAAATTGAACTGTGAAAACAAACAGAGCCTTTGCTTTGGCATAATATATCACCGATGTTAAAAAAAGAAGTTTCTCAACTCGTAGCGTATTTTTTTTAATTTTTTACTAGTATGGATGACATGGTGTAGTTTCAGTTTCTTCAAGTAAGTCGTCAATCTAAATGCAAACTGTTCATCAGAAATACATACACTTCAGTGTATATTTAAATTATGTTGAAACATAATTTTATATGAAAATTATGTTTCAACATAATTTTCATAAATTTCTTAGAATCGAATGCAGCATTGTACAAACAAGACGTATGTAGAAGTCAATTTTGACTTTAATTTGCAACTTATAACAATATTGCGTACAAAACATACATAATTATAATAATAAATTAACCCACTTAAAATTATTGCATAAAAAGAATAACCAAGTAAAAGAAATCGTGAAAATTATATTTGAGTTTGAAAAAATTCGTGGTTTATCTTCTATCAGCTTAATTGGATTGGATGGAAAAGTTTCGAGGTATTTTCTTTGAATACAAATAACGATTTTAATTAAAATCAAGCGACAATGTTTTATAGAAATTATGCTTCGTAATCAGCTTAACGGTAAAATCATAGAAATGGTAAAACATTTTAACATAAAATGGTTTAAAAGTACCTAGCTAGTATGTCCAAAAAATACAAAACTTTTATTATGGACAGATTTTAATCTAAAGTAACATCTAAAATTAGAGAATCAATTTCTATAAACATATTTTATTTTTATGATATCTCTACTTTATATATTTCGATGGCCTTTTCTAATAAATAACAAGTAAACTATTTAAAATGTCAAATCGCTTCTAAATCAAATTATCAATCTCCAGAAAGGTAGGTAGTACCTATATTACGAGAAATTAACATATTCCATTATTTTAACGTCAAAAAGTTTTCAGTAACGAAACTCAAATCTACCTACTTGAATGTAAATACACAAACTTTATCACTCTATCATAGAAAAATACGAGGAATCAAACAAATATACCAACTTCATATTTATGGTAATATATACGACCCGAGGCAAAAGTTCAGAAATTATATTTGAAACAACATACATGTGACGCCTTAGAACCGTAACAACTTGAATAGACTTCACTAGTTTATCTATTGATCTAAGATCAACTACTTAGTAATTCGAAATTATCATATCATATTTATTCAATGAAAACGAGTCGAGAAGAATGAGTCTGTGTGACAAAAATATATATCATACTCTAAGATTTTTGCTGAATAATTTTGTATTTGTTTTTTTTTTATTTAACTATTAAAATTTTGGGATTTTTAAAAATGATTGATTATTATTTTAGATAGAGAAAATTAGAGCTGTTTGCTTTTTAATACATTTGCAAAATATTATTGTTAGGAACTGGTCCTATGATAATATGATAATATGAATCAAATTTTCATTTATGTAGTTATCTCTCCTCGCATGCGCTCGAAAATTATTACATAATTGCCTTTTCCCATAGGAAATCCCCCTAGCGTTTTTGAGATAAATAGTACCCTTTTGATGTCCAACTCTATGCTAAAATTAAACAAAATTGGTTCAGTCATGTGGCATGAAAAATGCAAATAAATGTCTTAAAGCGTAAATATACATAAGGTCTACAATCTACATACTGTAAGGCATGCCTTATATAGTACTAATACACTTAGTAATAATGATTGCAGTTTATGTGTAATACGCTGAAACAAAAGTAAATATAATTTCTTATAAAGAATGGTAAGAAAGAGCCAAGGGAAAACAGCATTTAACGGAATATCGCTAATAAGATTTAAGCTCCATTCATCTAGAACTAGTAAACTTGGACCATTTTTCTCAGTAAATCGAGTTTCGAAGTAATAAAGAAGTTATAAAACTGTTGATGTTACTTGGCGAGCTTAATAATTCCGATTATTTTATTAGATTAATTATATCAATTAAGATATTTCATAGCAAATTTATCGCGTAAATGTAGTAATGAATTTATGAATATCCATGACCGAAAATTAGTTCTTCTTTATGAGTTCATCATCATTTATTATAATATTTATCACGTAGTACGACGATTTTCTTTTTGCTCTTCTTTTCGTTTTCTGAGTCCTTTTCACAATGAAATCGTTATATTGTGTTCGATATTGATGGAGGTATATGACTGAACTTTCATGTACTTTCATGTATTAAAAAAAAACTGCATGATAATAAAAAAATGTAGTAGACTGAATTAATTACTCTAGACTCACTTAGCATCGAATTTCCTAAAAAAACAATAAAGCGTAATAACGAGAATATAAAAAATCACTCACTGAATGAAAAAAAAAATTAATACTATTACTTTTGCAGTCAACACTCAGCTACAGTAAGATAGTCGTATTTAAATTGCCATTGCGGAGATTTCATAAAAGAAAGTTCAGGAAACCCTTGTAATAAAGAGACGCAATTTTCGACCGCTTATTTCTCTTGTTTGTGTTGCGAACGTGTTGGAACACGGTCTCCGCGAAACTTTTCGTATGGAAGATAAAACAAATCTCATTTTGCCACAATGTTATTCCCGAAGTCTCGCTCTGACCAAATATGCGCACAAATTAACCGGAGTTGGTCAAGTTTAATGTAAACAATTTTTGGGCGAGTTTTTGATTGGACATTTACGTAAGGTGGACGTGACATTTAATACATTGCTGAAGTTTGTAATAGTAGGGGAGCCCAAGAGGGGATTTTGGGATTTACTCGAGCGCGTCAGATTACTATAAGGGACGGTACCTTAGCTATTCATTAGTACCTCTAGTCAATATGAGCAGTTATGGTTGGTGGGTGCGCTCAGGGGCCCCGCTGGAAAATTTGAATAATCCATAATTCCCTAAGGTTGAGCTCGAATCGTCAGATTAGCGAAATGGGGACTTCTTATATTGTAATTAACCCCCCCATATATTAATCTGACGCGCTCGAATAATATTACTTTAATTTTTTACCCTTTCTTCATAGCGATTAAATCGCCACTTAAATCGTCAGATTAACGTATACTTTTTTTCAGTGACGTCCTGGAGCATGCAAAATATCAATATCTAACGCGCTTGAGTATTTCCAAGCCAATTTTTTTCTTTTTTAAATTAAAAAAAAATCAAAAAACCCTTCCCCACCGCTAAAAGTGAAAACATTATAGGACCTTTTTTTCTCGCTATGGTCTAATCTACCAATTCTAATAGGTTCCCGTGACGCTCGAGTAAATCCACATTTAGCATCCTGGGCTCCCCTACTATAATAAACGACAATGAGAAGATACAATGTTGCCAAGTGAGAGCTTTTTCAGACTCAAACTCAAGCTACAATCTAATTAATTATACTTTCTATTGTAAGATATTTAAACAAATTATACGCACTTGTTTATTAACTAAAGCAATAAAGCTAACAATATTCTCTGTACGTAAATATAGTGCCACGCCCTAGATATTTATATTATGTAAAAAAATAATAATCAAAAACCCTAAATCTTCAAATTATAATATCAAGAGCTAGGCTACTTTAGAAGAAAAGAGAAAAAGTGAAGCGAAATGTTTGATACGGATTGTTCTCAGGTTATGTTTGTACTCGCTGTATACTCGTCTACTGTATATTGTCTACTCGCTACAAGATTCCTTTGACTGGAGAGCAATTAAATAGAACATTATTGCGTTACTAAGTAATTAACGTACTAATTACTGTTATTTCCTTACTAAGTGCCTTTTTATGTTTCAGGTACATTGATAGATGTTTAAATAAAGCTCTACAATTTATAAATCTTTCTACATCCTAATGGATATTACAGAATCCAGTTTGATTTTACCCAAGATAGTCACGAATGATATTAAAGTTCACTCAATTGCTACAATTCTATGTCCAAACGAACACGAATTAAATCAACTCGCAGCGACAAAGGGCCGCCCATTACGTAAAGTAAACCGTAGTAATTGAATTTGGATTGCATTAAAGATTTATACCCGCCTTCACCGGTGATCATTAAGTAATTGGATTTAATTAAAATTCCCTTATTTTCACATATTTGCGAACGTTTAACGGAACTTTCCTTGGATTATTGTTTGATGATAAACATTCGGGAATTCTTACTAGTTTATATGAAAATAATTGAGATGTTTTCTCGGAATTGTTTACAATTAGACGAGGATAAACAATCAATAAGTCTTAGCTGTAAAATGACTAAAACTGTATTGTTTTGTGTTATTATAATATCTTATCGAATGCATATTAGACGATAAATTTTCGATTCTAAGATTTACTTGAAATAAATAACATAAAAATTAATTTATATTATACTAAAATGAATCGCAAAATGTGTTGGTAAGCGCATAACTCGATAACGGCTGAACCGATTTCGTTAATTCTTTTTTTGTAATATTCCTTGATGTACGAGTATGCTTTTTATAGAGAGAAAACGTAAACCACGGGCGAAGCCGGGGTGAACCGCTAGTTTCTTATAAAATATACAGGAACGACTTTAAAAAAATCAATAAACATGCTATAAAGTACTTTCGAAGCTGTACTGTAGTATAGCGTCGATTTATTCTCTGTTACTTCCCATTTATAATATTAGTATAATAAAGTGCAGCACAGAGCAGACAGCTCGAATGATGAATGCTTTTCTCTGCGAATCATTCCTATCCAGATATATATTATAATCTCAAAAGTAAAATTGTATTTCATACCAGTGTTTGTTCACTTTTATGTGAAATCGAAATCCACACTGAAATATTTTCGTCCTATTTTGGTAAACCGATCCAATTTATTTAGATACTGGTAGCTTAAAATGAGCCAATATGGCCGTTGTATTGTTTTCAACTAAGATCAATTATTGCTCTTTAAAATATATTTTTAAAACCATTCATTGTAATTTACATTTGCTATTATTTGACTATTGCATTACATTTTAAAGAAAATATTCTCACATGACGCACGAACTTTAATATTTTATATTGGATATGTTTTAAAGGACTTGAGTATGTATAAATCGTTGAAAATTTATAAGTACTCCATATTCCGAACTCGACTAAGCAATGGATATGCATCGCTGCTCAAAATAAATATTCCCATGTTTATATTTCATGTTTATGTTTAATATAAATATTATAGAGATGACATCTGCTTCGCGTATTGCATACGTTCGTATTTTATATTTCAACTATAATACATTCATTTCGCGATATAAAAATGAATAAAAAATTGCAATTATTATATATGTGCCTTGTTTAATAACATATACAATAACTGCAATTATAGCTCTTATATTATACCAATAATTAATAATGCATTAACAAACAAAACTATCAAAAAACAGTAATCATTTCAGTAATATCGCATAAACGTCATTAACAATGATTCATTCACAATTTACATTAATTAACAATTTTTAATGAGAGCACATCCACAAAATGTACCGCAGCCTTATTGCAAATGATATTTTACGTCGTTCATTGGCTTATTAAACTGGATAATAAAATATATCCGTACATAATGTTGTGTGACAATGCAGGCAACATCATGAAGTGTTTGCGGTTGCTACAATAAAATAGGTAATGAAATTAAATCAGCCTGTACGCCTTTACGGTTCGGACGTTATTCGATTTGTGGTGGACGGTATTAGTACAATTTATACTATGTGTAAATAGAGTTTAGAAATAATAGCAATGCGTGATTATTTGTTGGGCTTTTTGAAGTGAACTTTTTGAAACAAACTTGTGATGAGAACGACTACAATTAGCGAAATCTTTTTGTGAATACAGCGATAGATTTATCTGTTTTCGCAAGGCTATAAAAACAATATACATGTTTCTCTAAGTGAACGTAAGATACTTTTTACTGATAAGAATAATGATTCTCATATTAATTCAATGATATAAAAATTTGCTTTCTTTGATAAATAATTTGCCATTTAAGACGCTTATTGAGTTAAGCTTTATATTGTTTAACCCTTTTTATTCTTTAGAAAAAATAAGTCAAAACCAAAAGTTAGACTAAGTAGGAAAACTTATTTTTAAACCTTCTCCCGCTTTGCCAGCTTCATGAAGTTAATTCGAAAATAGATTAATTACTTTGTATTTTTCTTTTGAGTTTATGTCCAGGTAATTGGTAGACTTTGGTATTAAGTAATTAGAGCTGCTTTTAAATGGAACTCATTATTTTTTTTTTAATATTGTATCAAGATTGCTCTAGGTACAATTTCATTGAATGAAATAATAAATTATTTGTAATTGTTTAAGCAACACAAAATCTTAAATCATAAATGATAATATAACAAATAAACACTTTCTAAAGTCTTAAAATTAGTTACGTCTAAGTTTCGACTTTTGAACTCTCTTGTGTAAGTACAATGAAATTTTCATTTCTAAAACAATTATGACGAATAAAACAAGGACCTTTAAACTTTTCAATGACGTCATTCCTATTTCTGTACATTTCGTGAGCATCAAAACAAAACATTGTATGTTTCTAACAAGAAGCAGCCTTCATTCCACTTTTATCTACAGAAACTATTCAACTTGCCACACTTTTATATTAACATACTTCTTTATATCCCGAACTAACGTAACATACGAGTTGATGTACGAGCTTGCCGCTTTCAATCCTCGCCTCAATGAATAGCGGTGATCCATCTTCTCGTACAGGTGATGTGTTAAACTATATGTAAATCTTGTATACAGCCTACTTAATATGTGCATAATGTGCCTTTATTAATCCATCATATATACTGTCTTTGGGCGAGGGAAACTATTGATTACATGTGCCAACCTCGATATTATGTATTCATGTATTGGGGCTGTAAGTGCTATGCGGCGTTCTAAAATTGATGGTAATTTATGTGAAAATGAATTACTGATTAGCCGCCACGTATAGTGTCTTTGTATCAGGATATTGGATATTAATATTTATTGGCGTTTGTAACTACCGGCGTTATTGTAACACCATTATTAGCTGCGATTAACTGACATTTTAAATTTTAAATACAATATCTACCTACATAATAGGCTCAAAAATTAACAATAGAATAAAATGGATTGCACATAAAGTTTAAAATAACATAATGTGAGGTAAGGCATTAAGACAGTTTCTAGCAAGCTCAATAATAATATAGATCAAGTCAATGATATTTCACATATAATTAAAGAAACCATTCTCCTTTCACATAATATAATCTATTACTCGAGTTTAAGAAAACTGTTATTTCCTCAACAAATAAACAACGCCTCGTGTAAGTAATGTATGCTTTTAAACATATTATTTACTCTTAAAATCGGTGTCGTTCATCTTATTCAAATAGACGTAAGAACTAGATAAATTACCTCCTTTCAACCTGGGGTTACTGAGAGCTAGCAATGATCTGAAAACCATTAGCAACTGTTTCAACCCTTTTACTGCGCTCAGCTGTAACCGAAATTGAAAACATTGAAATGAAGAAACTTCCAAATCTTTGGGAGTTTTAGGAATTTATTTAGGAATTAATAAGTAATTCTAATAATTGTATATAGCTCTATATACTTTTGTCACTGAATTGATCGTAAATATCATAAGTAGTAAGTATCTAAGATTACAGATGATGATATAAATAAATGGAAATAATTCAATATAACTATAACTAAATAACATTCAAAGCACCCCTAAACATTATTCACTTTCTAGATCTTTATTTTGTAAAAACTCCCCACAACTCTAATAAATAATCAACAGCAATACAATATTTCAATATAATAAAAGCTTACCTATTTATGGTCCATAACATAATTTCTCAATGAATATAAGATTTCTTTTTGGCATCAAGAAACATATTTAACCTTGAGCCATTTGTACTTACAACAAAGGCCGAACAATTGGCACATAAATATCACCAGAATGAATGAGTATTGTTCCATTGTATTGTACATAGTTATAAATATTAAGCGCCACATTTTTCTTGTTTCTGCTACGAGAATTTATGTTAGTAATTCGGCAAGGAATTTGCTTTGCAAACCGATTTCCGACAATAAAAACGGCGATCCCACTCGCCTTGTGGATTAATTGGAAAAGGAGGGTGACCACAGATTTAATCATAAAGCGATGAATGGATGCAAGTGAAACGCTTGAGCGCTTTCAACGAAAGGTTCCTAAGTTATCAACCACTTTTCATTATTCTTGAATTGTTGATAATGAATGAAACATGATTTTGTATTTGTATGACAGGGAATTCCCCAATTGTCTAATGTTGAATGGTCCTGTAACGTAATGTAAGTAATTGTCAGTCATGAGGAAAAATTCAGAGCATAATGCAAGTTGCAATGGTGCAAGATAAAATAGCAAAATTTTCTAATCTATTTCTTTTCTAATTTTTTCTGAAAAAAAAAATCTGGAACCTAATCAAAATTTAAAAGAAAAAGTCGGTGAGCCTTTTTATTTACAACAAATATAAAATTTTACAGAAGGTTATATCTTATAAGCTTTCCTTTTATTTACTGTATACTGTTATTTTTTTTTTAAACATGGTCTTTTCTTTACAAAGAAAAGGAACAATCAACCCTCTTGTCGCTTACAACTCGGTACCTAGTAGACACACGGCCAGCTATCACATTTTCTTTTACGTGTAATTTCCCAGGAGCCTTCTCTCCACCACTATTAAGAGCGGGGTGCTATAACTGAAATAAATATTCATTAGCCTGATCTTCAACTGCGCTAATAAAGAAGATTAAGATTGAAAGAGTACTTACGAAAATCCTATGGTGGAAACGGTGTCTAAGTACCAAATAATTACTTCTAAAATATAATGTAAAAAAAGGAAAGCTTTTAATTTATTATAAAATGTCTTTGTTAATTTATTATATGTCATGAAATTGTAAAGAGAAACGCGTGAGATTGTGAAGAGAAAAGCAAATGTTTAATAATTTTATTATAAACTAGCTTTCCGCCTACGGCTTCGCCCGCGTTTTCAAAGAAAAACCCGCATAGTTCCCGTTCCCGTGGGATTTCCTGGATAAAACCTAGCCTATGTTGCTCAGTGAAGATGCAGCTTTCTAATGGTGAAAGAATTTTTGAAATCGGTCCAGTAGTTTATGCGTGAAAACCATACATACATACATAATTACAAACCTTTCCTCTTTACAATACAGGGTGTAATCGTTAAGTGTGCACAGGCGATTATTCCGTAACTATTGCCAAATTATTATTCCAAATGAGTAAAATGACAATAATAACTTTTAAAAAATAAAACGGGAAATATCCAAAAAAGTTACATTAAACACTCCCATACATTGAATTTTCCATACATTTTGTGCTCAAAGCAAATGTTCGAAGTGACGTCCTCGTTTTGGAATACCATTGTATTCAACATCGAGCTCTGTTTACAGTTTCTAAATGAATTTTTATTAAAATTTGCGAAGTAATTTAAGCACAAATTCAAAAAAAGAACCAAAATTTTTCATATTACATGTTTAGGATAGTCATATCTCATACTAAATGTATGGGAGTGTTTGGTGTAAAATTTTTGGATATTTCCCGTTTAATTTTTAAAAAGTTATTGTTGTCATTTTACTCAATAGGTAAAGGGCTTTCGATGTCAGTATAAAGTTTTTTGATATCTGCAATAGTTACGGAATAATCGCCTGTGCACACTTAACGATTACACCCTGTATTAGTATAGATTAAACAAAGTTATTTTTTTCAATTTATTATATCTGTTAGAAATGCCTACATTACGTTAATAATAAGCAAAACCGAGTCCGTATAAAATTGCGTATTAACGTACCTAATTACACCTTAAAATTTCGAACATTAGCAAACATTAAGTGGGCATGAAGCTAAAATATAAGTGTCTAACTTCATTACGCTCGCAAAGCCAAAGCAGTTACAAATCGTTACTGTTATGTACAAAATGATGCCTTTTGAGCAATTCCGAGCCAAATATCATCAGAGAAATGGAGATAGCCTTTATTGAGGCTAAGGTTAATGTAATTAAGGAAGCGCTTTGTAGTTTGTGTACACTGAGTATGATTTGATATAAATTAAACACAGCTGTTTGTGACAGCGGCTTTTATTTTTAATATTTCATTTGCGTAATTATGATTAAGTAGCATGATTCTTAAAAATAAAATAAGGTCTGAAATATTTTGGGATTTCAATAACCTCCTAAGACCCCGCGTACAAAATTTTGTACAAAATAAAATAGTGTTATCTGACCCAGCTCTGTAATATAGTTTATAGTAGTAACCGCCCAGTGTACAATTTTTTGTACTTATTCTTTTAACAACTGTAGTTTTTTTCAAATCTTCCCGCGAATAGTTTCACATGTCAAAATTACTTAAATAGTTTGTATTGTCTATGTTATCAACGCTGCCAACAAAAAAATAAGTATATTTTCAAAACTAGCTGTGATGAACGACGAAACCTGCCGCTCCCTCGTGCTAAGAGTAAGTTTAATCTCAAAATACTTATATAATCACTAGTTTTCCCACGTCACTGTTAATGTTATTTTATACTATAAGGTGTAAATATTACACACTATTAATATTTTTTGTTGCTGTATTGAATAAAGGTGATTCACAAAGTCATCAATTATTTTGTTCAATATTTTGTACATTGGTTCTCAGTATCAAACGTTAGGTATCTGCTTTTCATAGAGAGTATTTTTGTTTTTATTTTAGATTCTAATGAAAATGAGTTTCTTCAGTGTCTAAATGAATTAGAATATGAGTCAGAAGCTGAAGAGGACCCTTTTGAATATAATAAGACCGATGACGAGTACAGGCCAGATGAAAGAGAGGAATCTTCATCTTCAAGTTCTTCTAGTGAAGATGAACAGCCGCTTATTGAAGATGACAATGATGATTCTCCTTTTTGCGAGGATCAAGTCGCAGCAGAACACGAATTCATCTACGTTGGACACGTGGTTGTAGTCGTGGAAGAAATATTATAAGCACTCGCGGAAGAAGGTAGTCGTGGGAGTAGAAGTCGAGGACGCGTAATTTAATATTGCCTTAATAGAAGTTAACCCTAAAGATCTCAAATGGAAAAATTTTGTTCTCTATTTAATTTCTATAATAAACTTTATTTTTTGTAATTTTGATTTATTATTTTCTCTGCTACATTAAGACCCACTGTACAAAATTTTGTACAAAAGATAGAATTACAGAAGGTGACCAAAAATGTCCCGTAGACACCTGGTATTACAGTAAAAATACTTTCGAAACCCTAAAAGGTATAGCTTCAAAATTACGATGTTTTACGTCTCTGGGTCTGACAGCAAAAAATTAATTTGTGCATAATTTTGTACAGTGGGTTTTTACGACTACCTTTGGTAGTTCCGATCTGGGTCTTAGGAGGTTATGCCCTATGTTGTGTTCGATATAAAGCCATTAGGCCTATATTTAGTCCTTTAAAGGTTGTTAAAACCCTATATTCGTAAAATTGTCAAAAATGATAACAATTTCCGACCGCGCCGCTAGCCAAACCAGGTACAATTTTAAAACGCCGATCATTATTATTCACAAAAGCAGAAAAACAGGCCTGAAAATGCATTCATTATGGAGCTATCAAAATTTCACTTCGACGTGAATGAAATCGTGGATAGATTGAAAATTCATTTTGATTCGTATCTCGTTTAATTGCATCCGGGCTTTTAAAAGTTTTGCGGAGCTGCAGCGGCTATACGGAGTATTTATGTACTTTTGTTAGCGATTGAAATATTCAATCTAACTACAAGTGGTGCATGGCGTAGACATCGTTAGGATTTCAATATATTCCGAAAATAATTGCCAAGCTTGTATAATAGCCACGTCTGAATCAATGTAAAAGTGTTTGGATATTTGGAAGGACAATTTAGTAATTTAGAATTCGCCAAACTATGCATGCACTTAACATATTTTTAATGTATTTATATGAATTTTAATATATCTACTAGACTACAATAACCAAACTTGAATAAAAAATACATAAACATTATACACCTCAAACAAATGCCAAACCATTACCAAACTAAAATTTTACCTCGCAACAATATTTCTTGAGTGTAGATAAACAATAGTAGCGAAATTTCAGTAATAATTAAAACGTAGTAAATTGCATTTCATAATAAATTCAGAGCAATTGGGGTAGCACTCGGAATGACTTATAGCCCGTATATGTCACATGCGTTTTTGTACACAATGGAACAAAAGTTGATTAAATTGCCTCCGGATATTTCCTTTGTATTTTTTTTATTTATGACACTAATTAATTTTATGTGAGTACGTCAATAATTCATTTGTTACTGAAATGAGCTTGGAACAAAAGATTGTATGCGGAACGTAAATCATTTTGAATATATTGTTACTGTTTTTAAATACATAGATGTCTGCAGGAAGGATAGAACGTGTAATATTATACTTACTTATTAATTAAAGGGTATAGGTATATTATCTAAAATTTATGAAAGAGATTAAGGACGCTGTCACAAATCTGCGTTACTCAAATTTAGGTATCTAACGTCGCCACGTGGTTCGCGGGAACATCACGCTCACGTAAACATAGCGCATTCCATTTTATAGACCATCTTCATACTTGATATTATTATTTTTTTTATATTTTTATTGAAATTGATTCCAGAAGATTACTGGGAACTTTAAAAATTCATTTTGTTACTTTTATTAGTAGGTACGATCCTTATATAAGTATTTTAGTGTATTCAACCAACTTAAAAAAGTGTGACTATTTTACAACAATTTGAATATGAATTGTATTATTGTATACAATATCGAAGCTTTTTAAGAAATGTATAAAATACTTTTTTAAGAATTATTATCATACATAATATTATGTTACCGGCAATATATTAAACTCGGCATTGTATGCAATTCTTAGTAAATGTATGTTATTCCGAGAAACAGTCGGAATGAAATAAATTAAATTCGTTACCACACATTCACATTACCTATATCTTTAAATCTGAACTTTTCCTAAGTAGCAAACACATTTGCAAATGTGGGTGGTTTTTGGGGTAGCTATTAACCAATATGAGGTCAAAACTAAAATCCAAGATGGCGCCGACGAAAATTTGAAATCTTTTCGTCATGGGTGTCATTTTCAAGGAGTTGGAGTAGCTATTAATCAATATGAGGTCAAATCTAAAATCCAAAATGGCGCCGACGACAATTTGACATCATTTCGTCACGGGTGTCATTTTCATGGTTTTTGGGGTAGCTATTAACCAATATGAGGTCAAAACTAAAATCCAAGATGGCACCGACAAAATTTTACATATTTTCGTCATGGGTGTCATTTTCATGGTTATTGGGGTAGCTATTAACGAATATGAGGTCAAAACTAAAATCCAAGATGGCGCCGACGAAAATTTTACATCTTTTCGACATGGGTGTCATTTTCATGGTTTTTGGGGTAGCTATTAACCAATATGAGGTCAAAACTAAAATCAAAGATGGCGCCGATGAAAATTTTACATCATTTCGTCACGGGTGTCATTTTCATGGTTTTTGGGGTAGCTATTAACCAATATGAGGTCAAAACTAAAATCCAAGATGGCGCCGACGAAAATTTTACATATTTTCGTCATGGGTGTCATTTTCATGGTTATTGGGGTATCTATTAACCAATATGAGGTCAAAACTAAAATCCAAGATGGCGCCGACGAAACTTCTACATCTTTTCGGCATGGGTGTCATTTTCAAGGTTTTTGAGACAGCTATTACCAAATCCCCAATGTAACCGTCGCGGCGTCGATAATTAGGTATATTTTTCTTACTCCTTTAAAGTAAACTTAAATAAAATAACAAAAACGTTAACAACTACAGTTTTGTAGAAAGTCTTAAAAAAAAACAATTTTAAAGAACATTGAAATGCATATTTAGAAATTTAATATAAAACGCAACTCTGTGGCAATCATGTTAATATTCTGACAGATATTATTAACTTTAAATATATTCTTTAAATATATTCGCTAAACTTTATTTAAAATAAAGTTTATCTAAAACATTTAAACGAAGAGAATAAAATAAAAAAGAACGTGTGCCGAGAAAACGTGTCAGGAGTGAAACTTCTTTGGCGAGATTCATAGATACCAAAATCGCCGCCTTGCTCCATAACGCGACAGTATTACCATGACGCGATCTTGAAATTCGACTACCATCTTGGATTTTAGTTTTGACCTCATATTCGTTAATAGCTACCCCAAAAACCATGAAAATGACACCCATCACGAAAAATGTCAAATTTTCGTCAGCGCCATCTTGGATTATAGTTTTGACCTCATATTCGTTAATAGCTACCCCAAAAACCATGAAAATGACACCCATGATGAAAAGATGTCAAATTTTTCGTCGGCGCCATCTTGGATTTTAGTTTTGACCTCAAATTGGTTAATAGCTACCCCAAAAACCATGATAATGACACCCATGACGAAAAGATGTAAAATTTTCGACGGCGCCATCTTGGATTATAATTTTGACCTCATATTCGTTATTAGCTACCCCAAAAACCATGAAAATGACACCCATCACGAAAAAAAGTCAAATTTTCGTCAGCGCCATCTTGGATTATAGTTTGACCTATAGCTACCCCAAAAACCATGAAAATGACAACCATGACGAAAATATGTCAAATTTTTCGTCGGCGCCATCTTGGATTTTAGTTTTGACCTCATATTGGTTAATAGCTACCTCAAAAACCATGAAAATGACACCCATGACGAAAAGATGTACAATTTTCGTCGGCGCCATCTTGGATATCAGTTTTGACCTCATATTCGGTAATAGCTACCCCAAAAACTATGAAAATGACACCCATCACGAAAAAAAGCCAAATTTTCGTCGACGCCATCTTGAATTGTTTTACCCCACCAATCTATTCAACAACCCATAAAAAAGAGGATCTCAGGCAAGGTAATTTTTAAAACATAATTTTAAATTACAAATAATTGGAATATGAAACTTATACAGTTTACTCTTATAAAGTATCAAATATTTCAAATCACGAAAAAGACAGTGCACGCACCACAGATCAAAGAAACTAAAGGGAGATATGGTTAGGGGGCGGGGCCGATGTCGCAGCAATATGCCCAAAAAAAGAACACATGCTGTTTGTTGCATTCAGTTGACGTTCGACCGTCGGCCGGGTATTATTTGACAATGCCGTGTTGTTCCGTTAAAGTTTGTAAAAACCGAAGTGAAACCAGCAACTTTAAGTCAAATGGAATCACATACCATCGGTAAGTACTGAAAATTATACGATTTTTTTACTAAAATTTCAAAAACAATATTACGTAGAGTGATTTCTTGTCTTCATTATGTGACAGAAAAACAGTCACAATAATTTATGTAAATAGTTTACAATGCTTCTTCTGTACGTGACTCTATTCAAACGCGAAGTTCGAATACCGCAATGTATAATGAACATAATAAAGCTAACAAAACGTTCGATCGTGTAGTACAGGCCGCTGCTCGCGGTCGTTAGTTGAGGATGCGCGTCGAGTGTGTCCATGTCGATAAGATTCGGATTTTTTATCGTATTATGTATTATTTTACTACCTTATTTTTATATCATAATGTATTACTATTAGCTCAATATCTGATTGTATTATTATTATTTGATAGGTACTCGAGCAATAATTTTATAGTAATTATTATACATGGATTAAAAAAGAAGTCACTTATTTCATACTTATATTACTTTACAATAAGTCAATAGGCAATGCTTTATGTACTTCATCACCATGAATGCTACCATCAAGGTGTCCATTTCTATTTTCTACGTAGTTACTGTATTGCCTATAAATTGTTTTAATTTTAACGTTTCTCATTTTATCGACAAGCAATCCCTATCGTAAACGCATATCTTGCGGCTGTGTGGTGCTGTATACGTACGTCACTTACAATCTAGTGTGCGAACGAATAGTCGCTCTCAAATTTTTGTGTGATGACACGCACACAACGCGAAGTATTGTTTTTATTTTGTTTACTGTTGTGTGCGTAAATTTGTTATGAGACACAGGTTTCGTACTCAGCGCAAGCGATTGGCATCTCTCTAGATCTCTATGGCACGCACAATAATCTTTTTTATTTCGTTTTTATTTTTATACGATGAACGTAGTGCTGAATATATTATCTTTAAATTAAGATATTACTATGTTCTCACGTGTAATTGCTTTAAGTTAAAATGGTACCGAAAAACAGCGTGTTTTTGTAAAAATACGTTACAGCGTCCTTAAGGCTTATTTTATTAGAACATTTGAATAATATAATATAAGACCTTAGTTGTCTAATGTAAATGTATGATACCTAGTCGTTGCAATAATATTCTTTAAATAATGTTGTTAATTAAAAAATGTCTAATTAATTATATACCCACAACACAATACATAATAAATCTCCTAATTAATTGGCTGTTCGGATAAAAACACCAAAAACCAAAATACATCATTCAGGTCTTCTATAAAAGAGATGAAATCATTGGCACTGCCTTTAATTCAGAGCTAATTAACTTAAGAGGTAGTTAGAGAGAAAAGGTGGTAATTACAACGGCTGGATGTACAATTTCATTAAAATTTCACCTTCGCAGTCTCTTGGCTCATTAGATGAAACTCTTTGATGTATATTAATTGCACGCGCACTAATTATAATAGATATTGACAAAGTGATTGAAAATACAATATTGTTCATTATGTATTAGAATATTAAGGAGCATTTAATATTTGCTTGATTAAATTTTCATATACTTTATAAACTTTTTGATTACATAGTATAGGTTCGATAAATATATATAAGCTCTATATCTCGCTCATAATCAAACATATACAATTAATGTTCTTTGGGCAAAGATAAGCAGATTTATTAAAATTCCCTCTGCGATAGTTTTTTCATTGTGCCTCGATTCCTGAACTTTTCACATAACCATAAACGAAGCAAATAATACACAATTAATTTCTAAGGTATTATAACAACGGAAAATGGAACAATATTTTCAATCTTCATACTTTAAATTTTTACGAACATATATTATTTCAAATCTTTCACCATACCATATTGCAGTTCGCAAAGGAAACATAAAATTTTTCTCACAAAATTTAATTTCATTAAACTATAATACCAAAATCGCTAATTAATTATGAAAATAATTAAGCGAATTTAAGCAATAATTTAAAACGCCCACCTCAAAGACACCTAATTGCCCCTTTTTAGCGTTTCAACAAGCAAGCCTGGAAAGTCTACCTTAAAAAATAAATTAATTTGTAGCCTTTTAGTCTGCGAGAATTTTCGTTAGTACCAAGGCTTGGTTTTTAATTGTGAAGTATGGCTTCCTTTCCTGCGAAGTGTCTTTTTATGTCCATTGAAGTACTCTTAAAAAGTGGCAACATGAGGCTAAAGTGGAACTTTTCACTTTATTTTAAAGATATTATTATACAACATAAAAAAGTAAGCGTTTAATTATGGACGTTAAATTTAACTCGAATGGAATAGTAACACGTTTGAAAAATATTTATAGAATATGAATAGAAAAATAAAATGTTCACATAGTTATAGTAATTATAAAAGGGTAAATTATTATGATTGCATTTTAAAACTAAAACTCTTGTCAAAGCTTAATCAACCTTAATAAATCAATACTTACGATAAGTTAACGTACCTGCGTAAGAAAGTTCAGTCAGACATATTATTTTTTTATACCTGATATCAAATAAACTATATTAATGTAGTAGTAATAGGTACACCTGCTCCTTTTACACTGCCATAAATTAATTATCTTCAAACACCCTTTGTGATTACAATCTTGCAAAAGTAGTAAGGACTCTATTATTTTATATTTTCTTTCACGTCGCACAAAACTCAATATCACAAAGAACGTTCCCAGATTTCGATATCAAGTCATGCCTTTGTACAGTGCCCTGATATCTAGTTACTTAGTCTGCATACCCCTTCAATGGTTCTTGGGAGCCTTTGTTACCTAATACCTCGCTTTCGATCGAGAGGTCAACATCAAGTAAATACGCTTTAACAAGATTCCCTTCGTGGCAATGTAAGCTAGACATTACAATCGACTTTAGAAATTATGTAAACCATTTCAAGTTCAGAGCAATTTGAAATGAATTCGCAACACGTGCCATACCCCAAGCTTCCCTTAATCGATAGTCGCCCTCTTTTATTGCTCTATGAAGCCTTAGTTCACCTTAAGAAAGAAACTGTTGAATTTGGGCAACATTAGAGTCTTCGCGTCATTAATTCTGAGCAGAAGTCAAGTTTTGGGTACGCGTAAATTACATAAACCTTAGTTTGGTAATACGGTACGTTAAGAATTCTTTAAGAGGCACACTTTATTTTAGTATCGGAGTGTACGATCTGGATAATTCGAGTTTGCGAATAATTCAGCTGGTAGAACGTTCGATTGGCCTAATTCGGAAAAGGTTTAATGTTGGTAATGTTTCACCTGGGTACACTCGTGTTGTGTAGTCACGGAACTAATCAACTCGGCTAACGTTGGACAATATGGTTAGTTTGGTATACTGTAAATAGTCTTGCTTTGGTACTTGTACAGATTAAGAGCGTAGTAGTCGCTGAGCAAAGTACATTCTTGTTAAAATCGATTTCATTTTTGCGATTTGGGAAGGATTTGAGATACCTACATTTTACGTACAGTTTATTTTTTTCAGGTTTTAAACGTATTTAGGTTTTATTCTTTCTACATGTTGTTTTTAAACTTTTTGATTGATAATGTTAGGTAGTATATAATTGATTTGTTTTTGTTAAGATATCTCTTACAACAAGTCTATATTCAACTGAACAAAATGTTAAGTAAATAAAACAAAATGTTAATTACAAAATATCAACAAATATTCAAACACCATTTAACATTCCAAATTATCTATCATTGTTTTCACGCATACACTTTAGAGTGACGCAAATTTGGAAAATCATTTTATAGCGCGCAACACCGTCCTCTTGTTTTACTCATATTAAATTAGCACTCATTAATTATAACGGTCGGTGAATATGAATTACATGGGGTATAGAAATTTGTGTGGACAACAATGACCGCAATTTCAGCATCGCGGCGGGCAGCTCCGGACGTGAGAGCGAATACATAATCACACCATCGCCACAGAGTCGTAGTAAACAGGGGTCCGGGGAGGCCCCAGCCATATCTATAGGGGCGGCATAAAGCACGAATTTAATTTATTTTTTTCATTATAATTTAAAAGCTCATCGTCCTGGGTATTTCTGATGTATGATGTATTAATGACGTATATACCGTATTACATCATAACTAGCTGTCCCTGCAAACATTGTTCTGCCTTACTCTTATCACTTAGGGGTATAAAAATAGATGTTGGCCGATTGTCATATCTATCCTATAGGCATACATAAGAATCGGTCAAGCCGTTTCGGAGGTATTTAACGTTTATCATATTATATGAAGTACATATATACACAATATGCATTTTTTTTAAAACAAGAGGTTATTTCAATTGGGCCCTAAGCGGCCCGGGTCGGCGAAAGCCCGTGATACACTACTGCATACCATCGCCACATTTGTTATTTTATTATAGCGCGTTCTTGTTATGGAAATGGTAAAAGTCGTTGAAAGGGAATGCAAGGGAATTTATTCTAGTGTTTTTCACGCTTTTCTAGGAAATGTTTGTGCAGAACAAATGGCTATTTCTATTATTAATAGTCTTAGGAAGTGATTATGAAAAAAAGATTATAATTAATATTTAGGTGAAATATGTAGGCTTTTTAAAAGATACTATATTGTTCAATTGTATTTTCCGAAAGCTGTGTGGGCTATGTTTACATGAATTTTACGATACAACGCGCAAATGTTGATTACCAATTTTAGGCGAGTAAGCCAAATGTAAACTCACAGCAGCATGGCATATATGCAAATTATACTTATCGAATAGAATGAACATTTTGCCATCATATTTCACTTAAAGATTTAAAATTTTCACTTAAAATGTTGAAGCTTAAACTCGCAAGATAACAAGGCAAAAATTAAATTCTCCGTCCAATAATTCAAAGTTTATTAAGTAAACTCGTTTGTTTCGAAGATTCCACGTAATTTTAACTTCACCTTAACAACTTCACAATAGCAACAGAATTTATGCCGGGAACGTTTTCAATAAGTTTACACGAGCCTGTCACCCCTAACTTCTTTTGTTTAAAAGTTTCACTCGATTCTATAGACATTCCGTGATCGACATAAAAAGGTAGATTCCGACGATTCTTTGAGAATATAGTAATGACGATAGGAAAACATTTCCTTATTCACAAAGGGAAAGGAAACTTCAGCTTTCTGAAATTATTTGCATCTGAAAGAGGCCAGTATAAACTATTCGTGCGGAGTTAGAACACGACATCTGGAACTATGTAAAACTAAGGGAAATGTTGCCGTGTTCTATGTAAAATATCATATTGAAGTTATAATCTCATAGTAGTATCGCCTGCATAAAAGTTACACACATCCATCTTCAATATCAACTTAATTGTTTAAGGCCCGATTTTTCTATCCTTAGTTAAAACTTAACCGTCCAATAAAGTATTACACGATAATGTTAAAATGTCACCTATAAACTGTCAAATAAAGGCAAGAAGAAAATATTTTTGAAATGGTAGTTTAATACGTTATTCGACGAATAAGTTTTAACCAACGATAGAAAAATCAGCCCTTATACAACTTTTTCACGTCAATAAAGACAAAATGAATATTAATTAATCAAAAGTATCAAATTGAAAAATTGCGTCTTACACATATAAAATTGAATTTCATTCTTAATAAATTCAATGTTGGTTACTTCGTTAAAACGCAAAAATAAATTAAATTCGCTTACTCCAGTATATATTTTATACATCTTTAATTAAGCCTGTCATTAGCCGATTCGTACCGCCTATTTGCTTACAGTAAACTAATTTACATCCGCTTAGCAGTTATGGCCATATCACACTAGCGGATTGCGAGCGTTTTTAAAGCGGAGCGGGTGCGCAACGAATACGTTGCGGGCGCACAACGAACACGCCGCAGATGCGCAGCGAACACGTCGCGGACGCGCGTTATTTACCTACATGTAGACAAATCTTTGTATGTGTGAGAACAATGTTCTTTGAATGTTTTATCGAGTGAAAAGAAAGCAAATACGTCAAACCCGGCTTTGGCTGAAAGAGGTGTACATAATGAATGATGCCTTGAATGGAAACGGTTAAACAAATAGTATATTTTGTGGTCTTAGTATGAATGGATGGAAAATATTGAAATCGCGATTATATATTTACTTTAAACGTAGCGAGGCCAATAACGTTTTTATGTTTAAACGAGTATTAGATCTCATCAAATTTCTCTTTCATTGAATTTGATATAAATTATTATACAATTTTGGATAATTAAATTTTGTTATGGAACAGAATTTCGAAATGAAAGGTTTAAAAATAACAATTAATTAAATGTTTTGCTGTGTAAAAGTTAAATATTTACCTAAAATCCTTATTCGAATAAAAAAAATGTGTTAATTATAAAATTTTGTTTTGGTATTTGTGTGATCAAAGTAAATTAAATAGGCATATTATAAACAGAGCCACCAATTTTTAAGTACTCTATAATTTCACTTCCAATTAATGTAAAATTTAATTATTTTATACCTTTCAAATTGTTATAAAACGTCGTGCTGTTGGTAAGATAAAGGAATCAATTCCAATTTGTAGTAAAATCCTTGCAAGAAACCGATGGAGGCTATGAGAGCTTTGTAATCCGATCACGTCACGTTTTATGACTTAGAAAAGAAAGCCATTGAGGATTAATGTTCCGTTTCTCGTACTTAATGATTATTTTTACGTTAAATAAATTTAATAGAACCATTATTCATCTCGCGTCAAGAATTTTATATAGATTTATCGCGGTGATTTTTTCATCTGCCATAATCCAATTCAATTGAAATTCATATAGCGTTCGATTCGTTGAATTGCCTGAGTTATTACATACGCGTGAAGGAAATAAAAGGATTTCCACGTGAAAATGAAAATGTTCTGTTGCTTTTCAATAAAATATGAAGAATTCCTTTTTAATATGAATGTCAAAATTCCTCGGCGTATTTTTTTAACAAGGGCGTATTGGCAAAACTGGTACACCGCTTGTTTAGGAATGTGTATTTCATCGTCAATATAAACTAGGATTTATATAGCGTATTTATGTGTATTGTTGATATCGTCAAAGAATAAGATATTTCCTTTAAGTCTAGCAGTATCCAAAACAAATTCTGCAACATTTGAAGAAGGGATCGAACGACCGATAGCTATCGACTTATTATACAAACGACCAATATCTTGCCAGGCCCGCCCGTTATATTATCATGAAAAATTATGCGATTGCGGTTTTCTTCGCCAAACGCAATAAAATCTGAACGTCATACACTTTTCGAAAATCTGATGTGGGGTGTATACTGTATAAGGTGTTTGTTTTTATGTTAATATTTTAGCGTCCTATCATAACTATAGTATCTACCATTAGTTACGTCGCTTTCATACAATATTTATTTATTGTGTATTGTTTACATTTTACAATATCAGTTTTAAAAGTATGCATATTTACAGAATATTATCGTGCGCTAATAATGTGTGTGGATAATCATTATAACTCTTCTGCCTTCTTCAGCCCTTCTGTTTTGTACAACAATATAATATCGGTAGCATCGTAGCAGTGTAGATCAGTGTTTGCTCATAATTCTAACATGAAAAGATATTAAATGTGAATGGTCGTTTTTTTGCTTTCGAAAACCAAATCGCGTGTAATGTACCTTCGTTGTCCCAGATCTTTTATTAATTACTTTATTCATACTATTTCAATGTCGCCTAGCCTACCTACGCAGGTGAATACCCTTCGTAGGTAGAGGTCATTAATTGAGTATTAATTTGACGTTGTTTTTGCTCTGACTACCTTATCTTCAATGTGTATTATTTGAAAACTTTCCACACCGTTTTCTTTCATCTATTTTTAACAAGCTTTCCTCACGCGGCTTCGCCCGCATTGTTTAAAACTTAAAAAACTATTTTACTAAAAGCTTCTTCGAGAACCACGCTATTAATTAAGAAAATCAGTAATTTTTAACATATAGCCAGAAAGTTGTATTTTAATATTTACTTTATTATCTAGGTATATCATATCATTTTGTAAATCAAACGAAACAAGCCAAGATTATAGTTAATAAATCCGATTCGTTAAGGATCTTACATCTGGTTTATATCTGGCCAAATACCGATCTTGTTTCTACTAACAATAAAAGAAATACATTAGAAAGAAAGAAAAAATATTACGTATACATTGTTATCGATAGAAATAACCAATAACCAATAGGATCCAGAGCCATAACGAGACTGCAAATTACTAACATATTACATCTGCTGTCGACAACGTAGTAATTAGATATTATATTTTCAGCAAAATGTGATTAATGAACACGCTTCAAAACAAACAAATTTCCAGGGCAGTCCATTGAACTGATGCTATCAATTAATAAAACTGGGGATAAGCGATGACTGTGCATAGATTAATCTCTTTTTGCCATTTCACTGCTCTGCTATTAGCCTAATGGACCATCGAAGTTCGCTAACGATTTTATATAAAATATTTTTATATTTTAATGCGCGATGAACAATCCGTATATTAATTTTTTTCTAAATCATCAATAATACAAGAGCGGAATTTAAATGTTATGTTAAATGTATTAGTTCAGAGCGCCTACTAAATAACTTAGTAATGGATGAAAAAAATTAGAAATTTATAGAAATATTCCCATTTGAAAACAACAGTTTTTTGGGAACTGGACTAGCCTTGTATGGAAGTAAAATAAAATGAACAACATTTATGATATTTAAAACACACAAATCCTAGTAACTAGCAGCCTAAAATCTCCAAGTAAATAAGTAAATCAATTTATTGAATCCCATCGGTACATAGTTTTGCTTTTCAAGAAATTGCATAAGCTATGCAATAGAAGCATTCTTAGCATACAGATATGGAAACAATTCACTTAAACATTCAACATATGAATTGCATGTAAAATGTTGAACTCGATTTTTATCATATCCTATTAAAACATGTACATCATGTACGGTTAATTGAATTAAAACTTAAGGTCGCAAGGTGCAGATACATTGCGGCTGCTCAAGCTCGGCAATAAGCCAAATCTCTTGTTCTTAACAACCTCTTCAATATCGACTTTTAGTGGCCCAGGTCCATGTAGACCAGATGGTGACGTCGTTAAACTATTTTGTAGAACAGCACTTAATCTACACCTTAACTCTATATGACCATTAACTTAAGAGAATATACATTGTAGGCTCTACATAGGAAAGTAGATGCTTGAGTAATTCGATTATTTAATGAAGAACTAACGATTTTTTTTAAGTTATCCGTAATCTTTTTTTATTTTATTAAATGACTTTACCATTTTTAAAGTCTATCATAGTTAATAAAACTTATACTTGTGACTTATATTATAGAAATGACTACTCCTTTGCTATTTCTTATTGAAAAATGTTATCTAGAAAAGTATCCGGATGGTATTATTGCGGATTATCATCGGAAATTGCATATCTTGATGGAATAGCAAGATAAGACGAGGAAGGATCAAAAAGGTCTGCGGCTTGCTTACTAAGGAGTACTCCTTAGTACTATCGCTTCTATAATTCAATTGAATAACGTTTGTATTTCTCGATATACATATAAGTAGTTATTCAACAATTCAACTTCATGTCATAAATAAATAAATAAATTTATTTTGCACCATGATAATATGTTACTTTATTGACTCAGGCTCCTAATTTAGTTATAAACTGTTTTTCAGGAGCCTGCCATAGTAGCGTGAGCGAGCCATATTATTAAAGATTTTGAATATTTGATATTTACTTTATATTATGAAAACAATGTAATAATCACTATATTTATAGCGATTATACTACTAATTTTGATATATTATTTTATGTTTATAGATTAATTGTGTTATTTCATATTATTAATAACCCCGCATAACACGCAACTATCGTTCCTAAATAATATTTAGTTCTCAGCATCATACATCATCTCGCTTCGATGGATGTAAGTGATTGATGGCAAAACGCGAATTGTCACGTCATTGTTTTTGTTATTCCAAATTTCCATTTAACTTGATTTACGAGTTCGAGTTTATTTTGTTTAGCGATTTATTATACACATACATACTAATTTCGTAACGTTATTGATAATTATAGATAACTAGATTAACGCCCGTGGCTTCGCCAGCTTTGTCTAAGCCCTAATAAAATAATATACTAAAACCTTCCTCTTGGATCACTATATTTATGAAAAAAATACCCATCAAAATCCGTTGCGTAGTTTTAAAGATTTTAGCATGCATAAGGCGGAGAAAGCGACTTTGTTTTATACTATGTAGTGATTTTCCTAGTCTATGGAGGCATAAAATGATCAACCAAAAGTTATAAGCTTATTTTATTAGGTAATGTATGTAGTAACATGATTGTTTGTTAAAATTTAAACGTATATGACATAATAAACAGATGAGGGTTTCGTTAATTTATTTCACTCGTATTTCATTATTAAAGGGCGGTGTTACATTTGATATTTTAATATCAATTCAAATTAGATCAAGTTTTATTGTGTTGCAATAATTTCCTTTTTTACAAAAAAATATAAGAGATATCGATAATGGCTGAATTATTAATTTAATGGCTCATGAAAATATACACAATTTTTTTAATACAATCGTATAAATTACACAAATGTTTTTTAGATAAAGACAAAGTAATAAATAGGAATCACAATACTAGTTTATTGTTACTAGTCAGTGTCAATTCGTCGTCACGTTTTATGAATATTTTGTTTGGCAAAATAGCTAACCCATTTAACTGAACTGAATCCTCTCTAGGTAAGCTCAAAGCTCTATAGAATGAGTATTGCAAATTAATGCACTTCGGCTTGCGGATTATCATCGCCCTTTCGAATGAATGATTTTCACCAAGCGGCCTATATGGCCACTTCTATAAATTTACGAAAAATAAATCACTTTTGTAAACGAATTTATTTACGAGCTATTCTGGAAAATGTACTTTTTGTGAGAAAAAATAGTAGCGCGCAATCAAAATTTATTAAGCGGCCATAGCAGACAGACAGCAGACTTCATTTATATTTAATTGTTTGGACTTTTAATCACAGAATACATAATAGTAGCTAAACGCTACAGAACGGACACTCTCCGCCTCCCGCCAAAATTAAACACTTACCTCACCCCGCACGATCACGCTATAGATGGCCCGCATTTTTCTGCAAGAACGATACGCAACGAAGATTGACAACATTAATCAAATTGACTTTAAGTAATTTTATTATTTTGGATTTGTGATTATCGTTTTTCGTATAAAATGGTTAGATATTGTGCTGTTTACGGATGTATTTCATCAGAAAAACGCGAATTTCTTTACGCTAGTCACAAATGTGCCAACCATAAAGCGTTAACACATTTGCAGTCTCTACAGTGTGACTGTCAAAACGATAATTTTGTATGGAGTGTCCGGGGTGTGCTTTTAATATTAAACCTGTGTTATATAATATACACTGTGTTATATAACAAACTCCTAAAATATAACGTATTTTCTCCTTATACATGCAAATTTCTTAAACAATTTTCGATATAAGTTCTATAACTCTGTCAATACATCAAGATGATGATTGACTCAGCTAGCTAATCAAATCAATATCATTCACACTCATGATATTATATTTGCTTGATAGCTAAAGCCTCTGGCTATGAGGACATTGACCCTTACGATGAGACTTCAGACATAATGAGTTATTAATGGTTGCTAATGAAATTCGTACTCATCTTAATGGTATGCATGTGAATAATAATGAAATATGTTGTGTTTAGGCGATTAGGTGTCTAACTTATCTTAACTTATCTTCTGTGACTGTGTAGTGTGTACTCGTCAATTACAATTACACAAAAAGTCTAGGATTTTGATACAATTTTCACAATATCAATCTCAACGAAATAACGTCATTTTTGCATTAAATGTGCACTCATACTTACATAATACATACATTCGTATATACATGCATACTTTCCTTATTATACTATCAATAAAATATTTATTTTGCATGAAAAATATACCTACTTTGTCGATAAATCTATACATAATTTGCACAAAAATGGCTTTAAAAGCGCCGTTAAAAAAGCTGCGTTCAAATCTCCTAGGAATTTATTGTATCCGCTCCGATAGTAACTTTAAAAATATATTGTGCAGGCGTAAATACTATAATCTAGAACTATTCCACAAAGAGAGTACACTAGGTGCTCGAACCGTAGTCGGTGGCTATTGTACAATAATAAACATAAACTAACCGTTACTAGGTTGACCACACTTTATATTGAGCTTTGGAATTATTTTATCTGAGATTTTTCAACAATTTATAGGAATGTTTTTGTTGGATGGAGATTAATAAAACGAATATTATAAATCTGTATGTTTGTTCCTTTTTTACTCCTTCACGCAAAAACTGCTGAACCGATTTTCATGAAATTTGGCACACACATCGAGGGTAACTTGGATTAACGCAGCAAAAGCAAAAAAAAAATTTTTATCCCGAAATTTTCACGGGAACGGGAACTATACGGGTTTTCCTTTAACTACATGGGCGAAGCTGCGGGTGAAAAGCTAGTTTACCATAAACATTATTAAATATTGTTATATCGATAAGCAATAAAACTATGAATATGGTTAGAACTGTGATTGTGTGTACCTATTATACAAAACAAATTGCAGACTTCCAAGAAATCATGAATGTTAATATCGTAGAAGTTTTTACATTATCAGAAACAGAAAAAAAGGTAGGAAATTTCTGTTCATGTTAGTGTACACTGTACAGTGTGCGTCTTTTTTTATTTTTTATGCCAACTCGGTGGTGCGTTTCGCGGAATCATGTGATTTCACCCTTGTGTCCACGTTGCATCAGTAATATTGTAGATTTGTGAAATAATATATTTTTTATTGAATTGATATGTGTTTATTGCACATACATACAATTGTTGTAGTAGATACTAATGAACTTTAATAGTCTATTCTAGTGTAAAATATGTTATCTGTTCTATTTCAGCAAAATATACATACCTAATGCAACTAATGAAATGCAAATAATAAAACAACTCATCAAAAATTTATGTAAGTATTTTATTTGCGTCGTTTTGCATACCTATGGCATCTGGTAAAAGTGTGCTTAGAATAAAAATAAAAATAGCTACAATGTAATTTTTATAATACAATTTGTTCAATTACAAAAAGATCGTCATTGTACTATCGAGGTCCGGGAGAAAGGGATATGTAATTAAATTTAACATTTACCATTGTTAATTCCCATACAAATTCCGCATTCCACCAAACCGTAGGTGACCCTATCCGTGCGCAACCCTAGTTGTAAGTGCAACGTCATAACCATAAAGTTTGCGGAAACACGGCGGGCGGATCGCTTGGCGCTAATCCCATATGGGAGCGCTCTTTGCCGCCTGGTCATCCTCACAAGATTAAAACGAGCCATTTGTGTTCCACGCCGCACACATATCAACTAGATTGTATTGATACATAAATGTTTAGCACATCACTATTTGTAGCCGATGTTCGTAAATGATAGCAGGCTTAGAATCGATTCGTTTTAGAAAAAAGTTTATTTTGCATTGATATTTCATATTGTTGGTATCGTCACGTGTAAACGCAAGCATTTTAAAAGCCACAACATGCAAAAGGAATATACAAACTGTCAGGTCAATTGAGTTGAGTATACAAAAAGGATTTAGAAAGCGCTTTCATCTAAACACAGCAGCACAAAAATCGGACAATAGTTTTTCTACAGCACCATTTATCAAACGTACGTAAACATGAAACGTCACATTCGCATACATTTATTACGATCAAATCACGGAATATATAAAGGAAGTTCATAAATTATTTGGAAGGAACGTGCAATACCCAAATGTATAGAGATATAATCTTTAGCCGGACCGCTCCGCCCGAGGCGGTTTGACTGTTAAATTGCTTGACTTTCTCGGCCTGTCTCATTTCCGATTGAGAACTTGAATGTTCTTTGAGTTTTCCAATCGACGTTTTCCTTTTAGCAGAATCCTTTGCTGCGAGATTTGTAACGGTCTGCGGGTTCACACGGTTTATTCTCAGATATGTGTATGTGAAAAAATCTCAAAAGAAATCATAATCGCTATTAACTTGAATGAATGATACTTAGAATATAATTATAACCATTATAACTCGATATAAAATCGTCATAAAATCACACGTGCATGTCAATTTAAGTAAAATAAACTTCAAAAGTAACATTTCATACATGCATTGCTTCGGAAAATGAATCCCGCCGACATTCCGCGCATCACTAAAACATTTATTCGAAAAAACCGTTTCTGTAATGGGTGCTACGCGCCTGATGCATTTTGCATCATGCTGCGTACCGTGGCGGCCTTTTATCTTCAAAACTCGCCGCCTTTTTGTTGGCTCTGAAATAACCAATGCATATAAAATGATTCATGTTCTCATCGTGCGACGGTATGCATTAGGGCTGCCAGATGGCCGCGTCCTATTGGGATTGTATTGCAAGCTTATATCCCGGTCCACGGGGTTTTGAAAATGCTACGGTATTTTTAAAAGCTGCCTTTTTGTTAGACTTTTTATTATGTGGATAGTAAACCATGAATGTTATTATTTAGTTTTAGAGTCGATGCTTAGTGTCAAATTATTATTGTGATATTATAATGTTATGTTGAGATGTTAATCAAATATATTATATAAAATTAATCAAATAAATATAAAATAAAAATAAAGTGTACATAAGGCTACTATTGCATCATTTAACATCTACACTAGCATGTCAGTGCTAATATTTCTTATTTAAATGCTACGTTTGCTGAAGATCAGGCTAACGATTTTATTTCAATAACGCGTATAAGTTTCTTTTGAGTAAATAACTACAAGCACCAAAGGCGACCTTTACCTATTAAAGTCAGAAATGACCTACACAAAAGTATAGAAATGACCTATACATATGACATTTATAAATCATGTTAAATTAATGGCGGCTATTCCATGATATATAATTTGGAATAGTGACGCCTCAATATTTTGTCATACATTATAATTTCGAGGAACCATTTTTTTTTATTATAATAAGGTAAATTTAAACATACAACAACAAACTAGAAGGTAATCTAACAATAGCCATTTTGGAAGAAATTCTTACTATGGAAGAATATTGGTTGTCTATATATTATTGTCTTTTTTGATATCTGTTAAGTATGATATTACCAAATCTCACCTTACACCTTAGTTAACTAAAAGACATATACAAAATAATATGGGAATGGGATAGTAACGTATCAAGTTAAAACGCAGAAAAACCAGCTAATTTGTACATAATTATTAAAATTCTTAACTCTTTCTGGCAACCCTACAAGACATGCATGCAAGCCGAGCGGATTAATTACATGCTACTATGATATAATGCAACTACGGAATTAGTGTTTGTTTTATGAATGTTCGCATCGTTTCTATTATTTATTGCCCGAGTTAAGATCCTGTAACGAGATAAATCAAATCCGTACTATCCGTTAAATATCGAAGTTGTAATTTATTTCGCTTGTTCGACGTCCAAGCGAGTTTGGTACTTTCCATTCTAGGACATAGTAGAGATATTTAGTACCTATCAATTTACAAAGCTCTGTGATGAATTATTATTGAAATGTTGGTTGAGCTTTTTT
>CAJQZM010040923.1:4881-39033 GCA_907164665.1 Colias nastes | reverse complement strand
GCAGTTTATCACGTGGTGCGCAGCGAGCACAACTTTTTCGAAGTTGCTAATTGGGATTTACATCACCCTAACTGATCCAAACAACATACCAAAAATTCAGAACTACATCGTGCTTTGCGAATTTAATGTTAATTTCCACTGGCCTACATCTGAATATCATGTATACTATAAACAAAATAATACGATAAACAGAATTTCAGAAAATCCTTGTTTCTCTGACCTTAAAATAGGAGCCATCTCTTCAAGTGTTACAATAACTAAAGTACAGAGATATTTCAAAGTTTAGTTTAAGCGCGGGCTAAGATGTACATAGTTCTGCTTTGCAGTCATAGATGGCTCTGCAATCAATACAAGGAAAGCAAAATATATCTATAGCTCAATGTAGAGACAATAGGAACTTATTGTTTAGAGCTGTTTCATTCGCAAACTCCTTATCCATAAATAATTCACTTCTATCTTCCTTTGAATTTATTTCTCGCCAATCGTTCAAAAGTAACTTGTATGAAGGAAAAATTTAATATGCCGATATTAAATTTTTCCTTCAGCCGTGAAACTGTGTAAAAAGTACCGGAAAAGGTAACAGGTACCGGTAATTATGTTCCATGACTTTGTACATGTAGAGAGGCATTAGGGAATAGGGACTTACCTAAGTATTTACTACACATACGAAATAACGCATAAGTTTTTACGCTTGACCCCTACAGAAAATAAAATTTTACACAAATGAATAATTTTAAAGTGAAACTTTTATTACATCGTCTCAAACTTTTTGGTCTGTGTAGCGCATGTCGCGTGACGGTCGAACCGTACGATAATTATCGTACAAATACGATAATTTTGTGCCTAAGTTTCACTTTTACCGTGGTTTCATAAAACCACACAACATTTTTATTATTAGGAGATTATATAAGCAATTTAGGTTAAAAGAAAATAGACAAAAACGTATAAATACATTCTCTAAACCAAGTGAAATTCGTTTTAAAAGCGCACAGTGTTACTCATAAGTCGGTAAGGAGCTTATAAAATAATTGAAGGTCATGTATTTCTGTACAAAAACGCCAACGGGTTAGTAGTTAGATGCAAAACATAAACATAGTTGAACTTGTTTGCAAATTTGTACCGTTAATCTCAATTGGCCCGTTGACCGAATGGAGTAATCACTTTCACCGACATATCTCATAAAGGATTAGAACCAAATTTATTTTCTCTTCTCTCCAATTTTAAATGTATCTTTATGCTAATATAAGGAGATATTCGGCGAAAGTTTGTTTGTTTGTTGACGGATGTTAGAAGGTGAATGAAGTAATAAATATTTATTATAATCCCTGTGTTACATAACAAACCTGTCATTAAATTTATTCTATGCTTTAATTAAGTTCCGTTTATAATAAACAATCAATGTTTAAAGAGTTTCAGAGCTTTACAATCAGATCGATAAAAATCTGTGTCAATTGGATAAGCCTGTTCCACGCCGGGAATAAAATTTTCTTTTTACCTAAATCCTATTGGTGTTTTCACTTTCACTTTGCATTTTATGTGATTAGTGTTTAACCTAAAGACCTTTTAGTTTCATTTTCTTTTAGTATTTTAATGTAGGAGGTACCTACATACTTACCTACACACTTCCTTATATGTTCCCTGTTGACTGTTATTACAAAAGATAAGAATTATGAATGAATTGATTATTCTTTTTATCTCAACTGCGGACTGCCAGACAAAGTAATTTTATCAATTTGCTTCTTACTTTGCTGCCGCCTGCCCAGTAGAAACTAAGACTAGGGCTGCGTGCTTTTAACCTGAGTCTTGTAATGCATTCAGATGACTTAAATATTAATACTTCATATTCATATTTTAAATTAGCACATTTCAGGTCTGAAAACAATTTTTAGGAACTCTATATATGGCAGTGTTAATAAAAGATATTTGCAGGAAACGGTGTCATTGTACCGCTAAGTTTATTTTGGAGCAAAGACATCACTAACTGAAGGAACATATTTAATTACAATGAAAATGTATTATCTTGTGAAAAAATACGCTAGGAATAAAAAAAAAACTTTAGGAGAACGTCAAAAAAATTATCTCTTTTAGGAGTGAGTAGTGACTAGTATCTCCAATTAGTAAAATTAATCACATTACATAAAGTTAAAAAGAGAAGAGAATTCTTATCCGACCTTTTTAAACTGAATTTGAATACGTAATATGTTAATTAATTTAAAAGAGACTTTGAAATATACAGAGTTAATTTTGAAAATAGCTGACAGTAAGCTTTGGTTTTAGGGATCGGATTTCCTTTGAAACCATTAATCACCATCGTCGTACAATGACCGTTACCGACGGACAATCTGTAATTAATTACGAATTAACTAGCCTCCAGAGGCCATTCATAAGGAACAATACAGGGTTCCCGCGTAAAGTTCTTCAATGCATTTAATTTATAGAAAGATTTGTGGGAGACAAGCCTCCGAAGGAATTAGTTACACTTGAAAATACTCCTTTAAACTGTTTTTTACCGGAAATTCTACATTGAAGATCCCTTAAGAATTTAAGATATATTGTTTTCTTATGAATTATCATTCAGATTGACAAAGTCTAAAACGATTTAAAATCTTTTGTTTATCAGATATTACAAACATTGCAAATAATACAAACATCTGTCAATTAAATAGTTTGTAATAAAATATAAATCTCATATTTCGGACCATTTCACTTAGTTTCCGTACAGATTCATATTACCAAACAATCCCCTTTGGGAAGAGATTGTTGGCAGCATTTCAATAAATACAATTTATTATTGTGAATGGGCAACGTATATCGTTTATCGAGTTATAAACCTTCTTGTTTACCCACTAGAATTGTTGCATTTTTATTTCAATTAAGGTGAAATTCCCTTTTTTCTTTTCTTTTTTCCTTCCCTACAACAGACAATGCGGACGAATGTAGAGCTTGAGCTTATGTTAATACCGTCAAGGTGTCGTAAAGATTGTAAATAAATAACATTTAAGATGATCTCCGCAATATTATTCTTCATATTATCATTTTTTACGACATAGCAATGTAATTACATTTTTATTAATGTTATATAGAGTCGGAATCGTGTAGGCGGAATGTGTACAAAAGGGTACCATAATATAATGCACAAGATGGATATAATTTTCTTTGAAAATAACAGTAATATGAAATGCTAATCTAAAGAATGATTATACTATCTAAGATTATACTATAATATGGGGAAGTTCGATTAAACAGTTTGTTATGGATAATTTGAAAAATACTCCACAGATTTATGTTAACCTGTAGAGGCTAAAATACCTCTTGAGTAACATTTGCAATTATTGTTCATCATATATTAAAAAATATCTAAAATCTTAAAACGTATACGTAAATTAAATATATTGGTAGGTACTTGGTATTGTACAGAACAATGAATAAGTGGATTCCTATACTTTCTTGCAGTTTAAAACATTCAGATCTTATTCAGTATTAAATAAACCGTTTCGAGACAACGACAGCTCATCCGTCTTCGTGAATTTGAAATAGTAAATTGTTAGACATTCTATGATGAATTATTAAAAGCACTTCAGCAAAACCAGACTTCAATTTAACAGGCTATATTATTGCGCGAATTCAAACTGCAGTTACAATTACCTAGTTTTGCAATGAAGCGAAGTTTTATGAATAGAAATTAAATAGTAGATAGCTGATATGAACGTTTAAAATTGAAAAATGTTTATAGACAGGAACATTTAAATAATTTTATTGTTTTGCTCGTAGAATATTAAAACTCGTATGAAAACTCTATCTCCGATGAAGCCAAATAAAATAAGGCTCGATTGATGGTTCCTACCGGTTGTTTTTTTTTTGAGACACTTAGATTGCCAATATTATTTTCATATTTAAAATTGAATTGATAAAATAAGTTGTAAATACTCTTTAAAATAATTAATATTTTGTAAATTCAAATTCAAGGTATACCTAGAGTAAAATATGAATTTACTATTAATAGCTCATTTTTAGGGTTCCGTAGCCAAAATGGCAAAAACGGAACCCTTATAGTTTCGTCATGTCCGTCTGTCCGTCTGTCCGTCTGTCCGTCTGTCACAGCCGATTTACTCGGAAACTATAAGTACTACAGTGATGAAATTTGATGGGAATATGTGTTGTATGAACCGCTACAAAAATATGACACTAAATAGTAAAAAAAAGAATTGGGGGTGGGGCCCCCCATACATGTAACTGAGGGATGAAATTTTTTTTTTCGATGTACATACCCGTGTGGGGTATCAATGGAAAGGTCTTTTAAAATGATATAAAGTTTTCTAAAAAACATTTTTCTTAAAGTGAACGGTTTTTGAGATATCAGCTCTCAAAGTCGTAAAAAGTATGTCCCCCCCCCTCTATTTTTATAACTACGGGGTATAAAATTCTAAAAAAAATAGAGGTGATGCATGCTAATTAACTCTTTCAACGATTTTTGGTTTGATCAAAGTATCTCTTATAGTTTTTGAGATAGGTTGATTTAACTGTAATTTATTATATTTGCTGCTACGGAACCCTTTGTGCGCGAGCCCGACTCGCACTTGGCCGGTTTTATTTATTGTTAATAACAACACCAATGGTCGCCGGCTGTAGCTATAAAATTTGTTAGATAAAAACATAAAGCTATTTGTCACACAATGTTACAGCTGTTCGGGACAAAGTTTCAAAATTCGTGAGCCTTCCCCGTAGTTTGTCAAATTATGATGCCATTTTTCTTGTAGGAAACCTTACAGAACAAATAAGATATTTTACTTTTGAATATTACGATTATTATTCATCCGCCACAATCATTTACAAAAAGGACCTTAATTATTCAATACGATCGGCAGAATAAAAAACTATTTATGACAACAATAAACTTGTCTTACACATATCCTTCGTTGAAAATATGTCGAAATATATTTGTTTTTGTTCTGTTCAGTGGACTACGCCAATTATTAAAGGAAATTTTATTTCTGTCGTGTAAATTGCCGGTATGTCTGGATGCGTTTTTAATGATACTAGGTTTATATTTGTGATAAAATATTTAATTTATAACAACAGAGCTCATATTATAAGCTTACAATTCTATGTGTTTTACATTAGTGCTTATATGCACACACCGGTATTTTTTTCAGTAAAGTTTAACTAATATAAAACAAAATTACCTCATTGAGGTGCGTCAGAACCATTAATATATTTTATTATACAATAGTAGAGCACGATAACAGAACTTATTCGCAGACTGCTTGGACAATAGAACATACTTACACGCACTAAGCATCGATAAAAAGGAATATCTGTGACTTTAAATTTGAGCGCAAATACAGTCAAAAGTCGTGACCAAAACACATTCATCATTGTGTATCTGTTTAACATTAGACCACGCATTCATGTTAACAGCTAAACTGGACACGTACCTCATTGTAATGAATAGGTTTTGCTGTTACCACATACTATTCTGACACCTGGGGCCTATAACATTGCATTCCATGATATATTCCATTTACATAGTCTTGTCTGTACGCATAATTTATTGGTGTAACTGCTTTCGTATATAATATGCAATGATGGATGAATAAATATCAAATTTTGTGTTGAAAATGTAGATGGGTATAGTATGAATAGGGCTTTAAAACTACAAGTAGGAGGTACAATATTATGTTAATTTTCGAAAGGCCAGATTATTACTAATTCTCCGTATCATTTAATTAAAAAACAATTGGATATGATTTGCCCAGTATAATTAAATGTTTTTCGCTACACACGGAACATGATGATGATTAAACGAGTGTCTGGAGTGCGCAAAAGAGAACAAAGCATAACGGGGGTCATTAAGAAGAAACGATGCGGCTCAATGGGTACATAAAGAGAGAACGTGATGGGTTTGCAATAAATAGATGCTATATTGGGGATCACGACGACATAGCGGTACAATCAAGTGCACGGTCAAGGTACGGAGGTGAGCTCCATGCGGTATCGCCTGCCATTCGCTAGCTGACCGCGGGTTACTACACAAGCGAAAGTGAATAATAATATAAGTGGAAAATATTGTTCTTTTTTACGTTATACGTAAGTATTTTTTACGTTTTTTAAATAACTTATTTTAAAAAAATGGCTCTATTTTCATTTTTTATTCTATTCTATTTTAATTAATTATTTACTTATAATAATTTTTCAAAATTCAAAACATAATTCTATTGAATATAAATTTAAATATAATAATATCTTATAAACTTCACAATCAGATAAGTATATATTCCTAAAAATAATATAATCATATAAATTTTCTCTACTCTCCTATTTATAAAATTCCATTAAATGTGAAAAAAATTCAAATTATTTCAACAATTTTTTTTGTTATTCAAAGCAATAAACGTTTTAGATATGTAAACATTGTTTGTTACAGAAAATGCGGCGCCTGTTATATGCCCTCTTTATAACAACCGTAATACGCGTAAAAGCAATTGACATTTACACAGACGACGATTTCCTTAATGTTGAAGACGAGCCTTATGATAACACGAATAATCTTATTGAAAATGTGCAAAGTTCAAGAAATGCTCGTATTTTACGGCCATATCCTTTGGATAATAAGAGCAAAGAGGGCTCTCAAGAGCCTAAACCTTTAGACAAAATAAACAGAGGAGCACGATTTGCTCACTACTCGTATCCTCAAAGCCCCATCGTGGATATGATGCTGCAAACAGTTGCTAATAATTATTCGCCTACAAATGCGAATGATCCATTCGATTTCTTGCGAGATTCATACCCATTGCCAAAAGGTAAGTGCATTATTTTTTTATTTAAAATGCATCATTAAACTATTTACCGACCAATGTATAAAGTTTACATTTATTTAATAAAACGACAGATATTTAACGAAATGTGTAAATTTGACTTCAATTAACAATTAAATTTATATAGTTATATTATAGCATAAAATTCTAAGCATTTCAATATATAAGTGCAGATATATTTGGATTTAATAGCTTAATAAAGATATTGAGATATCATTTTTACAATGACAATAATTCGGTACGTATTTTGCTAATTAGGTAATTGTTAAAGTTAACTAATAAGTAAGTTATAAAATATTGTAATTGAGAAAGTAAAACAAAATAATAATTTCGAGAAATCCTAATACAATATAGCTGAAAGTTTGTATGATATCCATCATCCATGTAAGATTTCTTCAATATTCTTATTTCTTTTTCACTTAAATCCCACTAAAATTTTTGATTGAAATGAGAAAATGCATCGGAATAGAAGTTGTATTTAAATAATTTCAATATAGATTCAGGTAGATTATGGTCCTAAAGGTTACTTTAATACGCAAGCGTGAAACATGTGTTTGAAAAAACAGTCATTCAAACGAACGCTCATACATATGTAAAAAAAGAAAAAAACATACAAATTGAACGTGTTTATAAATTGCTAGTCGCTCGCGCCCGGTTTGACCAGGGATAAACACTAAAAAATATAGGCAATGTCATCGAGCTCCCTGGCGAAGGAATTTTCATGATTGCGAAATAAGTACAAATTGCAAGTGGAATATTTTGTTACAATAGTTTTTAATTTACCAAACGAAATATGTTTTAAGCTTTGTATACCCAATAAAGATAATCACAACTCATTAGTACAAACTTGTGAGATATATTGTGACACTTTAAAAACTTCTATTGTAATTCTAATTATGAGATTAAAGATTTAATTACGTACGTTAATACGTAATTTACATGGCCATATTACAATAGTGTTACTCACAGTAATCGCTTAATTTAGTCAAAATGCAGTTAGTGATCTATTCTCCATTGCTATTGTAACAAATTTGAGGTCGAGAATTTTATCAAGGAACTTGTCTGTAGGTTAGTATTACATACCGCCCATTACACGGTTGAATATGGTCTATGAAGATTTATCATCAATCTCGACGACGACCATAACTTTTACTCATTGTTATTATTATTATCTTCCACCATAGCATTTATACCACGATAAATTGTAATGTTGAACATTAATGGGGACATCGTATATCCCTTTTGAATTATATAAATATGTACATGTATTCATAGTCATTTATAAAATAAAACCAATTTCCAACATCTTCTGACAGTAGGTAGGCATTATAATATTAGATACTAATTATCTATTACATTATTATTATCACGCAAATATATTATTATAAGCAGGTTTAGAACTCCATACGATATTTCTCAGCTTAATTTATCTATGTAGTTAGATAACACACAATATACATACACAATACTTGTCATCAAAAAAAAAATCGAATATGTTCTAGATACAAAACAATTGTACCTAACAGCTTTGAATAGGAACCTTGCCAAAAACTGCACTTTATAAATTTACAGGTTTTAACAGCCAACTGGATGAGTACGACTACGTTATAGTTGGAGCAAGTTCTGCTGGCTCTGTCCTAGCTGCCCGGCTTACAGAAGACAAGCCAAAGGCCACAGTTCTTCTCCTAGAAGCGGGGAAACCTGAAATGCTTCTTTCCGATATCCCAGCGCTAACACATTACCTTCAAAACACCGATTATGTCTGGCCATATAGCATGGAACATCAAGCTGGTGTGTGCCTGGGTAAGTCATAAATGTTTTCTGTATTAGTGCTTTTGAAAGACGGTTTCCTGTCCCGGTACGCTCATCTTATTTTTACTTACTATTTATGAGGTAATAAATAATCTGTGGATGAGAAAATTCAGAGGATTATATTTTTTTTTTGTTATTTCAAGTATTAATCTAATTAGAGGATTAATTTCAAGTATTGAACATAAACACATGAATGATGAATCTTATATTCAAAACCAGTTTGTTTTCGCCAGAGAAAATATTTTATTTTTTTGTTATTCACGCACACCTATCGTAAGCTTCACATATTTAGTTTATGTTCACATATTGTAATTTTAGTGACTGTGCATATTGATTGTATTCAAATACTGTAAGGATTTAGGCCGTACGCTTAGGTACTAGGTATAAACAAAAAAAAACATAATGCGTCTTTCTATTAGAGAAAGTATTTTCAATATCACCACTATACAATATAACATTGTATATTGTTAAATAATGTCAACGCATCCTCTGTATTTATTTAATCTCATTAAAGAATTTCTCTAGAGTCAGTTTAGCGAACACATAATTGCTGCGGATAAAGCCTTTTATGGAAAATTGCCTTAATGTAATACAAAGGAGTAACCACATTATCACGTTATACTATGCATAACTAATTTTAAATTAGAATAAAAAATAAAAAGCGAAACCTGTTGTTTAAACTCATTTCGATAAAAGAAGTACAAATGATTTATTGTTGCAATATCAAAAATAAATAAATAAAATTTCATAGAGAACCGTTAAGAAACTGTCTACATGCGGGACATGATCTTAATACAATTTTCCATCCAATCGAGGTCAGATAAGTTTAAAATAATTATAACAACACAAAGGAGTAAAATGTTGAAAATTGAGGTTGCATTTTTGTGAAAACAACGGAAACAAGTTTGAAAAGTAAGACAAGGTTTAACAGTTAGGTGCAAACAAGCAACTGCAAACGAGACCCAGTGAACTTGTATGTATTTCAGTTAGCGAAATGTTCCTAACAACGAGTACAGGATTAATTATTTATACAGCTGTTACCTTTCTACACTTACTGTAAACTGTAAACATTGCGTTTAAAGATAAAAACTTCCGATAAATAAAATTGAAAAAAAGAAACTTTAATGTTAAACTTGATTGTACATCTTGATAAAGATGGAACTTTTATTATTATTGCTCGTGTTGAATGTAAATTTTATTGATAGAGAAAACACTTAATAACTCATGTTTTATTAAATGTTTATATAAGATAGCTATTTATTATAGCATCTTTATGATCTACAAGCAACATCTATTATTATCAGCTATTTATTCCGCCCGGTCGAATTCCAGGATCCAGAAAAAAAATCCTATTTTTGATACCAAAATAGGCCATTTAAAATGGACGTGTCACAAGAGTTTAAATTATTATGGTTTATCTTGAGTAATCTTAATCGCTGTTTAACCTTTAAAAAAGTACAAATTTATGGTAATTATTATATTTATGTATATCATGACATTGCAAAAACGCATAAGTCATCCTTTATCTCCGGGGCTACAAAACTTTCGGAATTACTCCTTTCAATTAGCATTTTTTGCTATTTATAAACATAATATAAATTCATGGCGAGTTGTTTAATATCTTGCGTAGGACGAGTATTTTTATTTTCGAACAACAAATGCAATTATCATTTTTGCCATAGCATCATTTTCTCAGCAATAACAAAGAACCAGTTTCTAGAAAAGCAAGTCACAGAGAAATTTATTTTGCGTCATCTTAACGATAATAAACCCTCTATTTGTTATCCTCTCGATATTGTGTGTGCAATCAGAGATAATTGCGATGTGAACGAAGTATATAATATAATGTAGGTTTTACAATATAAGGCAATAGGCTAGTTTTTTTTATGTAAAAGCACCTTAATATTTTTACTGCAAAAACTTTTATTGAATCACGCCTGTATTGATCTTTTCGAAATTATGTAGATTAGTTGGGAAAGTAAGAGTTAACATTACGAAAGAAAATTTTTAAGTAAACTAACCCGAAACCCTAAATAATCCGTCATTATAGGATACTTATTGTTATTACTATCGAGACCTACATGTAAATGGTTTGTATAAACCAATTGAATTCCTTGACCCATATCTCTGGCTAAACAAGTCGATAACCAGTGGTTCTTGGTAAAATATTGAGTATATAGTGTGAAGAGAATTGTACATAATACTAAATTGAAAATAAATAGTTGTTTCTATCTTTCAGGAAGCGAAGAGCAGCGGTGTTACATGCCTCGTGGCAAAGCTCTGGGCGGCAGCAGTGTTACTGATTTCATGTTTTATTCTAGAGGTCGACCACAAGACTGGGACAAAATTGCGGCTGATGGAAATCAAGGATGGTTTGTAGTTTTAGCCTCTAAATTATTAATGAGATACTTATTTGCATTTTTAGGTAAATTTTGTAATGCAAATTATGAATATTAAAGCAATTCTTTACATACATTTTCATGAAACATTTTATAGAAATTAGCATGATTCGAGATTGAATGAAAACAGACACAAAACAGTGGCTTTCGCTATTTCTAGTACTTCTTTTTAGTATTTTGATTCGGGTTATTTTAATTACACGATAATTAGAGACCCGCAAATTATATTATTTAATCATAACTCGTTATGTCATCAGACTTCGTACTAAATAATAAACGAAGTTATCCCTCATCATAAGAAAGTAACAGCTATTGTGTAACGTTATTATTTCCTTGTGTTCAATGTTAATTTGTTGTTCAAACACATATTCGCCAATCCACGTTAAGTAGACAAAATATAGTCAAGTATGTACTTACTTTTACTTCTAATCCGTTGTTTACCGCTTGCTTAATATCCAGTATAAAAAAATACTACTACAATATCTCAAATCATAAATATTAAATCACTACTAAACGTGTAACAAATCATTTAAAGTTTGATTGTACTGCTTAAAACTTCAAAACATTACCCTCAATGAAAATAAGAGCTTTATGACGATAACGGGATAAAACTTTCGTAATTGAGATTGTTGAAATGCACGCCTGCTGTCGAGATACAAATTAAAGGCATTTTAATCTCTTAAAGGAGAAAAGTTTTAATGCAAAGTATCAGTGGATTCAAGCTATAATTCTCTATTTTCATACAAACTTCATCAAAAGTCGATGCTGTAATATTGTTTTAATGTTTTGCGACGTTTGCTAAAACGAGAAACTTCTATAAAACGAAATCAGAATAAAAGTTATATCAATGATTGTACGTGACTAAGCTTATGATTAATGATTATTATTATTAGGATACTTTTTATTTAAAGAACAAGTATGACTCTATCTTTTTTAAGTTCTTCGGAAATAACTACTACAAAAATATACCGTTATTCAAACTTCAGTTCATAATTTTCATGCTTATTAATCATCATTTCCCAATCTTTTCATACATTTACACTAGTCTTTGTAATATAAAGTTAGTTAAACGTAAGACACGTAACACCCGCAAGCGCTTTTATGACCGAAGTCAATGATAGCACAACCCACGTACCTACCGTTTAGTATTCTAGAGTTGCTAATCTATCACACTATGCTCATATTCTATAATCTCTCATCTTTCCAGGTCATACAACGAGGTGCTTCAATACTTTAAAAAGTCAGAACGATCTGAGCTGAAAAAATATAAAAATCAGCCATATAGAGGACGCGATGGAGAACTTACGGTTGAAAATGTTCCTTTCAGGTAAGTTGATTTACAATTAAATCAAAAACATTAAATTCCAACGTCCTATTGGAAGTAGAGTAGATGATATTCACACCTGATTTAACAATTCATTATTAACGGACAGTTAGGTAGGTATTTAGCCATTTGTGTATGTTCTACACCTTTCTATTCTTTTATTGTTTAAAATATAACATTGATAGACCAGCAGAGGGCGGAGATCGCTCTATAATTAACATAGTACAGAAATCACAAATAAAAAATTAGAATATTTTTTAATTATTTAAAAATATATATCACCGTTTCATTTCAGGACCGGTCTTGTTGAAGCTTTTCTTTCGGCAGGCAAAATAAATGGCTACCAAACCGTTGATTATGTTGCACCAGACCAACTTGGTTTTGGATATGTACAAACTATAACCAACAAAGGACATCGTCTTAGCGCAGCTAAAGCATTCTTACATCCCCATAAACGTCGTAAGAATCTCCACATTTTAACAGATGCAAGAGCCACAAAAGTCGTAATTGAACCCCAAACGAAGAGGGCATATGCTGTGGAATACATTAAAAATAATATTAAACGCACCGTCCGCTGTCGCAGAGAGATTATTCTTTCAGCGGGTCCTATTGGTTCGCCTCAATTACTTATGTTATCAGGAATTGGACCTCAAGAACATTTGCAAACGTTAGGTATCCCAGTCTTCTCAAATAAAAAAGTGGGTAGAACAATGTACGACCACATTGGTTTCCCTGGAGTTGTATTCAAACTTGGCAGTACAAATGCTAGTTTACTGGAACCTAAAGTGGCAACTCTCCCGAACTTAATGCAATGGTTACAATTCGGTGATGGTCTTTTAACTACTCCGGGCGGTGTGGAGGCCCTGGGTTACATAAAAACTTCTCTATCTGATAGATCTGATCTCACACCCGACATTGAGCTAATTGATATGGGTGGGTCTCTAACCTTAGACTCTGGTGCCGCTATTCGTAAGAGTTGGAAAATATCAGATAGAACTTATCAAACTGCATTTGGTTCACTTCATGCCGTTGATACTTGGCAAGCAATACCTGTTTTATTACATCCCAAATCAAAGGGTCGATTAGAGCTCCGTGACAGCAGCCCATACTCACATCCAAAAATATATGGAAATTATTTAACAGATCAAAGAGATATGGCAGCCCTTAAAGAAGCTATTAAAGTAGTTATCGCTCTGGGAGAGTCAGAACCGTTTAGAAAATATGCTGCTACATTACATTTACCACAATATCCTACGTGTACGTCGTACCCTGTAGGATCCGAACCATACTGGGATTGTGCGATAAGAACCATGGTCGTATCTATGCGACGTCAAGTGGGAACTTGTAAAATGGGACCACAGAATGATCCCGATGCAGTTGTTGACCCAGAATTAAGAGTATACGGTGTTGACGGCCTGCGTGTTGCCGACATTAGTGTTCTGCCAAGAACGATTAGTGGACATACAATTGCGCCTGAAATCATGATAGGTGAAAAGGCTGCGGATATGATACGGAGATCTTGGTCAAATTTGGTAGCGTAGGTTATATATAGGTTAATTATTTATTTTAATTTATATATACAATAAATGTTCCTAAGCTAATCGTTATTTCTTTTATTCTTCGTATAGGTATACCTTAGAAATAATGAGTACGATATTATAATGCTTTAATTGAGCGTAAAATGATTAATAGGTGCTCGGTTTGAAGATAACGTCAATGGAAGTCGCTTTTAGGTAGTATTTTCGGCTTCGTCATGTTGACCCTGTTGCCGCAACAAAATCGTGCGGAACGGAGCGTTGCTACTGCGTCATCGCGGCGTCACGTCCCCGCGCCGTGCGATTGGCCGCGGATGACCTTACCACTGTCCTCTACTACCACTTCGATTTGCCACGCAGCCGTCGAGCAGTTAACTCCTTCGCTAAAATTAATTGTACCAAACGCACTCTTGTAATTTTGAGTAATAAATTTTAAACGCGCAAATTTATTTTCGACTTTTTCGCCACCCTAAATCCATTGAAACATAAACATTTCTGGACCTTCGACCCCGGATCCTGGATTTTGGAGACGCAATCGGCGAAGAAGTCGCAAAATTACAGTGCAGTTTGGTAAGACGGCCAGCTAATTTATCCAACCCTGTAAAGCTTCATCTGAATGATACTGTGCTTTGTATATTCCAGAGCTTTTGGTGTTGCTTGCCTCCTCACGTGCTTTTACGCAACCGAAGAATCTGCTTCACGTGGCACGTAAGTACTTGTAGCTTTTTACTTCAGTCATTATGTCGCTATCTGAACAAAAGGAGCTTAAGGAATTGAGGAAAAAAAGGGGTTTAATTAAATGTAGATTAACTAATTTTAAAAAATACGTTTCTTCGTTTGAAAATGTTGACCTTGACACGCATCAGAGGGCAGAACTAAAACTACGTATACCAGGTGCGCAAAGTTTAATGAACGATTTCAATCAAGTACAAAGTAAAATCGAAGATCTTGTCCCGGAGTCAGAAACGGATAAACTCATAGAATCACGCGTCGAGTTTGAGAGGGAATATTATGTTGTCCTGGCGATGCTGGACTGCATGGTAAACCCAGATAGTTCCGAGGATAGATCTGTTAATAAATCCATTGACTGTTCCTTAGCGCACGACCATACGACCTGTAACAATTTTAGTAACGATTCAGTAAAATTACCGACTATTTCTGTACCTAGCTTTGACGGTTCACATGAACACTGGGTAGAATTTCGCGACACGTTTTCGTCTTTAATTCATGATTCGAAATCAATACCACCAATTCAAAAATTTCACTATTTAAAGGCGAGTTTAAAAGGTGACGCTAAAATCGTAATAGAAAACGTTGAATTCTCATCCAATAATTATCTGGTTGCATGGGAGCTTTTATTAAACCGCTTTAATAACACGCGATTGATAGTGCAAAGTCACATTAAAGCAATATTTTCCCTACAAAATGTCTCCAGAGAATCAGCTTGTCAATTGCACAATTTAATCGATACAGTTTTGAAAAATTTACGTATTCTTAAAATTTTAGGGGAACCCACTGAATATTGGGACACATTAATTATTTATATCGTGGTATCAAAGTTAGATCCCACCACTGAACGCGAGTGGGAACAATTCAAGAACACTTTTTATAAAATACATAAGGACAAAATTATTAAGCTACATGATTTATTGGAATTTATAAAAGAAAAAGCCGATTTATTAACTACACTTTCCGTAAATCACAGTAAACCTAGTATTTCAAATAATTCAAATAAATTTTCTACTTACCAAAATAAAAATTCATCATCCAAAATTCATTGCAACATAGTTTCGGATAACAAACACTCATTTAATTCTAAATCGCAATCCAATAAGTCGCGCAGCCATTACAAGTCGTGTTTGCTATGTAACGAAAAGCATCAGCTATATTCATGCCAGAAGTTTCTCGACTTATCCCCGCAACATAGGTTTAATTTCATAAAGGATAAAGACTTATGCATTAATTGTATGCGTCCAGGTCATTCGGTTGGTACTTGTCTTTTCGGTCCGTGTCGAAAGTGTGAACAAAAGCACAATAGTTTACTTTGTGATGCAATTAAATTATCACCAATTAAACAAAATACAGTGACGTTAACTACGTACGAGCACCCCTCGCTTACTAATACGCATCCCGTTACATCAGATAACGCACACATGCAACTTCAATATACTAATCACGCACAAACCGTTATGTATACAAAGGATGACAATTCTTCGCAACAGATTGTCATATTGTCTACGGCGATAGTTGAAGTATGTAATGAATCGGGTGAGTATTATTGCGCACGCGCAGTTCTAGATAGCGGAAGCGAGCGATCTTTTATCACGCAATCGTTAGCAAATAAATTAAATATACGAATATTACAGTCCACTCAACATATTCACGGTGTAGGTAATTCTATTACGCAATGTTCGCAATCTTGTAACATTGAAATTAAATCGCGCGACGGGAGCTTCACTGCCCGTTTTCAATGTTTGATTTTGCCCCAAATTACATCAAAATTGCCTACAACTACATTTAATTTCAATCAATTTAATATTCCTCACAATTTATTGTTAGCTGATCCCAATTTTTACGAAAGTCAACCTATTGATTTACTGATCGGTGCTGATTTATTTTGGGAATTAATAATTGAAGGAAAAATGCGCCTTAAAAGTGGTCCTTTCCTTCAAAACACCAAATTAGGTTGGATAGTGTCAGGTGCAATTAAATCTTTTCCGTATACTAATAATAAAAATTCAACACATATTAATTGTAATTATTCGACATTATCCACGGAAGATGATTCACTCGATAAGTTAGTTAAGAATTTCTGGGAATTAGAAGAAATATCCGCGCCTAGCAATAAATTACAGCAAATATCTAGCGAAGATATTGCTTGTGAGGAACATTTTATTCGCACAACACGTCGACTTTCCGATGGTCGTTTCTGTGTTTCAATTCCGTTGAAACAATCACCTGAGTTATTAGGTAATACACGCGCACAAGCTGAACGTCGTTTTTACGCGTTAGAGAAACGTCTTCAGCAAAATACTAATTATAAAAAGATGTATTCTGATTTTATACAGGAATATATTAATTTAGGTCATATGAGTCTCGTCAATACGTATGGGAATCCGCACTATTTCCTACCGCATCATGGTGTGTTTAGGGAGCACGCCACCACAACTAAATTACGCGTAGTTTTTGATGCGAGTATGAAGTCTAGTTCCGGCGTATCATTAAACGACATACAAATGATTGGACCTGCTATTCAAGGTGACTTACTTTCTATTTTATTACGTTTTCGCGAGAATAGGTATGTTGCATGCGCTGACATTGAAAAATTTTACAGGCAATTGAATATTGCTGAAGATCAGCGTGACCTGCAGCTGATCTTGTGGCGGGATGATCCCTCAGAGCCGCTGAGGGTGTACCGACTCAACACCGTGACGTACGGAACGGCATCCGCACCGTATCTAAGTTGTAGATGTTTAAAGGAATTAGCCAAACACTCGAATATTCCGTATGTAGCCGATACTATTAATAATTGTTTTTACGTTGACGATCTCATAGTTTCATCGAATTCTATATCCGAATTAGAAAATATTTGTAAAGAAACTAGTAGTCTTTTAGATTCAGCATGTATTAAATTACGAAAATGGATTTTTAGTCATAATTTAAATTTAATAACGCCTAGCGTTAATGAATCGCAAACGCACGATCTATGTTTAGTTAATAAAACTTGTAACAATAAAACTTTAGGTATCGGATGGAATAGTCTCGATGATTACATTTATTATTTCACGCAAATTATACAAAAGAGTGAAGTAGTGACAAAACGTATTATTTTATCGTGTGCTTCACAAATATACGATCCGCTAGGATTATTAAGTCCGTTTATTACTATCGCAAAGCATTTATTACAAAGATGTTGGTTGTTAAAATTGACGTGGGATGAATCGGTTCCCAACGAAATTTCACAAATATGGGATAAATTTATAAATGGATTATCTTTTCTTAGTAGTTTACGAATACCGCGTCACGTTATGTGCATTGATCCAGTGCGAACCGAACTACATATATTTACCGATGCTTCACAGGTCGCGTACGGAGCTTGCGCATACGCTCGTACGATCAATGCAACAGCTGATGTCACAGTGCGCTTGATATGTTCGAAGGGTAAGATCGCGCCGACTAAATCTACAACTATACCTAGATTAGAGTTGTGTGGTGCGTTGTTAGGTGCACGATTATGTAATAAGCTTATTGGATCACTGCGTTCAAACTTTGATAAAATTGTATTTTGGACAGATTCAACTATCGTTTTAGGTTGGTTAGGTATGCCTATTAATTTATTAAAACCTTATGTTCAAAATAGGACGGCAGAGATTCACGAGCTGACCAAGGAACATCCATGGCGTCACGTCGCAGGCAAGGATAATCCAGCCGATTTAGTCTCACGCGGGCAAGGTCTAGAAGCGCTTAGCTCCTCATCTTTATGGTGGGAGGGTCCGTTATTTTTACATAATATACATTTTGAGTTGCCCGATTTAAAACATTCCAAATTAATTAATACAGATTTACCGGAAATTAAATCTACAAATATTTGTTGTCACATAAGTAATAATTTAAACGATAATTCAATTATTTTTTCTCGATTTTCACAATATAATAGACTTAAACGCGCAGCTGCTTATGTATTACGTTTTATTAATAACGCGCGAAATAAAACTAATAAGTGGACAGGTCTATTATCAGTTGAGGAATTAAATCGTGCTGAATTAACGTTAGCAAAGTTGAGTCAACAGGAATCGTTTCCTGATATTTATTATGCGCTTAAAAATAATAAAAATATAACGAATATATCAGGCTATAATCAAATTTCTAAATTAAATGTATTCTTTGACGCAAATAATAATTTAATTCGTGTAGGTGGGCGTATTCAAAATTCGCCAAATTTTAGTTTTGATAAAAAATTTCCTATTTTAATCGCAGCTAATCATCATTTTTCACTTTTGCTTTTTCGGTTCGAGCATGAACGTTTACTCCACGCCGGGCCACAGCTTCTACTGTTTACGCTCAGAGAGATGTGGTGGCCGGTCGGCGGCAGAAACCTCGCTAGGAAGGTGGTACATTCGTGCATGCGCTGCGCACGACTGCAACCGACTACGGTCGCGCCTATTATGGGGAATCTACCGCAGGAGCGTCTGGACCCAGGTTATCCGTTTATACGTTGTGGTGTCGACTACGCTGGCCCAGTGTTCACGTTAAATCGTAAAGGCAGAGGTGCTAAGTTACAAAAATCGTACATATGCTTATTTATATGTTTTGTTACACGCGCGGTTCACTTGGAACTTGTTAGCGATCTATCGTCGGAATCATATCTATTAGCTTTGAAACGTTTTATATCGCGGCGAGGTAAACCCGTGACTATCTTTTCTGACAATGGGAAGAATTTTGTCGGTCTCATGAATGAGTTCAAAAAATTTTTAGCTACCTGTTCTGATGAAATTAAAGCATATGCAACTTCGCAAAATATTAATTTTAAAATGATACCTTTTTACGCTAGTCATTTCGGGGGATTGTGGGAAGCTGGAGTAAAAAGCTGCAAGCACCATCTCAAACGTGTAGTAGGTAACGCACATCTAACGTTCGAGGAGTTTAGCACAGTATTGACCCAGGTTGAAGCTGTCCTGAACTCCCGTCCTTTGACCCATCTTTCCACAGATCCCAATGATTTCCTTCCACTTAGCCCTGCACATTTCCTGGTTGGTCGTCCGCTGACTGCACCTGTAACGGCTGAGCATCTATACGACGTGCCTGAGCTCCGTCTCCCGAGGTTCCAGAGGGTGGAACAAATACGCCAGCACTTTTGGAATCGTTGGTCCAAAGAGTATGTCTCCGAGATGCAGACGCGAACCAGATGGCACCAGCACAAGGGGGATCTCAAGGAGAACACGCTCGTTCTCATTAAAGACGACCGATTGCCGCCGTTGAAGTGGAGCTTGGGGCGCATCCACGCGACATATCCGGGGAAGGATGGAGTAGCACGAGTGGCCGACATTCGTACTGCAGACGGCATCGTGCGTCGGGCGTTCACTAAAATTTGTCCGCTTCCTTCACCAGATAGCTGATTCTTCGCTTCGTGGTCGACAGTTCGTTGGAACCAGCACGTTCCAAGGCCGGGAGCATGTTGCCGCAACAAAATCGTGCGGAACGGAGCGTTGCTACTGCGTCATCGCGGCGTCACGTCCCCGCGCCGTGCGATTGGCCGCGGATGACCTTACCACTGTCCTCTACTACCACTTCGATTTGCCACGCAGCCGTCGAGCAGTTAACTCCTTCGCTAAAATTAATTGTACCAAACGCACTCTTGTAATTTTGAGTAATAAATTTTAAACGCGCAAATTTATTTTCGACTTTTTCGCCACCCTAAATCCATTGAAACATAAACAACCCTAAAAATAAAATCGATCATTCATCAATGTGAAGATCCATTACCATCGAGATGTTCAATAGTCGCATATCTGAAAGGATTGAAAGTTCCGCTTTATGAATATTAAAATGTTTTCAAGTAATAACATAGTAAAAAACAAGCTTTAATGTTCCCGAAATGATTTAACAACTTTTATCTGACTATGTCAAATAATGCAAAGTGGGAAACTGATTGATCTTCAATGTCTCAAACAATCGGAAGCTTTCCGTTGAACCTGATGAAATATTAAAAAAGCAACTAAAACAATCCAACAATAAAAAGAATGTACTAAAAAATTATAAATAGAGAATAAATAAAACCATTAATTATTACCAAAAATTATAAATCCATACTAATATTATAAATGCGAAAGTAACTCTGTCTGTCTGTCTGTTACTCAATCACGCCTTAACTACTGAACCAATTTGCATGAAATTTGGTATAGAGATATTTTGATACCCGAGAAAGGACATAGGATAGGTTTTATTCCGGAAATCCCACGGGAACGGGAACTATTCGGGTTTTTCTTTGACTGCGCGGGCGATGCCGCGGGTGGAAAGCTAGTAGAGAATAAATAAAACCATACGTATTTCCCACAGAACAGTAAAAACAAAGTATTTCCATTGTTTTTCACACTTTTTTTCAACATAAAAAGCTCATATTGTAGATTTAATTTTACAAAATTCCTATCCGATCATTTTTTGCTTTATCAAACTTTTCCATCGTAACAGAAAAGCAAGATAAATTCAGTCTAATTATATCATCTATTTATATTCGTTGTGAGTTTCTGCCAAAATCGTAGACCCTGAAAAATTGTGGAAATATGAAAATAAATGACTCTGAATTGACTAACAAACTGTTCTGAAGCGAGGGCGCACTCACCCTTAGCATTAAACTGCGAAATATGGAGGTGTCACATTTCCCACACATACCAAAGCCCTTACCATCGACTCCCTGTATTTTGTACTTTATAAGATGAATTTGTAATTCATATTTCTTTTAAAAATAAAAAAGTTTTAATAAAACATCGCAAATTGAATGCAATAAAATAATGTCTTTAAAATATTAATCAATAATATAATATTCAAACATTATAAAAAAAAACAATCTAGGATACCTAACAGAGAATGCCCTTAACAGAGAAAGAAATGAACAAAAAAAGTCACTATAAAAATTCCTTATCTTGGTTTCTTCTATATACTTTGTACTCAATATGTAAGCTCCTTTCCTTTAAAATACAATAAATAAACACAAACTTAGAGCATTCAATGCAAGATCGACTTCAGTTAGGGGTGAGATCGATTCTAAGTGCAAAGGTAAATACGGCTTGTTCAATGAATGGATGGGAAGCGCAGTCGCCTACGCTCCGCCGGCCGCGAACGTGGCGTCACGCCGCGACTCTCAACAACCACTATACATACATTCATACAATCGCGATACGATACCGACGAAATTACGTGACTTATAATATGTGACACTATGTGAAATATTAACATGATTTCGGTATTTAAAAGTTTTGAAACTAATGTATCTGGGAAAAAGTTTTAGATGCTTTTGGCTAAATATTTTACGTTAAGTTACGCGTATGTGAAAATAAATGTAGGTAGCTAGTGCATTTAGCAAATTGAGCGGACGAAATAAATGATGGATAGTTTGCTCTACATTTTCGTACTACAGTAAAATTTCAAGAACATTACACACCTATTTATTCGAAATTAAATTTAAGTCGATGAAAGACACAATACTATTTTTCTTAAATAGATCTAATAATTTCAAAACAAAGTGTTAAAGAATTAAAGCATTAAAAACTTTTATAATTTCTTAGCATTTAGGTTTCTTTCTTTGTAAATTGTTTGCTTTTCTCTCGCTTTTAGATACGTTGTCTAGGTGCGCTGTTGTGAAAGAATGCGGTAAAAAATTTACACGGATTTGTTATTCAGAAAGTTACGCTTCGTGTGTCTGTTGAATACTGAAAATCTCGATACAGCAATACGTACGATAACATTAAGTTCTCAACGTATACGATATTATACGTTGTGAACTTAATGTTATCTTTATTAGTTTCTGAACATCTATCGCATAGGTATCTACCTAATCTTTGTGCATTTTTCTTTTTTAATCTTACAAAAATTGAAGGACGTGTAATTTTGTAAATTTTTGATATTATAATTAATGGCAAAATATACTTTTCTATGCTGATAATAAACAATACCAAACAAATATTAATAATAGAATTAAATTCATCTCCTCATTTTAAAATATACCTCTTTCATTGCACATTTCAGAACAATCGGGGATCATATTTCACTGTTTCATATTGTGTGTTTTTAAAATCGTTTAAGAATTTGTAATTATAAAACATGCATACTCAAAATATACCATAGAACTTTTGTTTCCGTAAAATAGTTATGAAAATTAATTCTTTCCGGCAACGCAGAGCATTAAAAATGCATGAGAGTTTTACTGTATTTTTTGCGTTTAGTCTGTTATTTTTAACGACTTCAGTTCTGTTCAAAAAGTAAAACTATTTTATTAATTTATACTGTTACTGCCACTCTAATAAGCTCTTTTAATTTTTACCGTAGGCTCAAAAGTCAGCAGTCGAATAGGAATAGGAATCAATATTCAACTCAATACTCCGAAAATACATTTCCGTTCAAGTTCAGGAAAAGACAATACTCTCAACGATAATACAAATCTCACTTTAATCACATACAAATTGTTACTAGTTATTAAAAACAGAGAATGTGTGGAATATTTAATCTTAATATCAATATTTATCTAATGAAAAAAAAAATTAAACCAACTGCTTTTACTTTTATTAAAAACAATTCATACAGTATATTGCTATAGCATATGTAGGTATTCAAAATAAAATGGATCAGTCGAATTTTTTATACCGTGCCCCCAATATGCGTGACAAATAACGGTAACAATCAAAAAGGCATTATCGATAATGATTATAGTCTTCAATCACACTTCAATAATTCTCACAGAAGGTGGCCTTCTATGAAGGATTTCAGTTCTTTATGTGTTCAATATAATTTAAACGTGTGTAGGCATATTCCATATAAGTATAATATATACGATTCCTTGATTTTTAGCATTTTACTATCATCTTATAAATGAACAATATGAACAAACCCAAAATATACTCACAGATAATAAACGTGATCTTCTTGAAAAACAAAATGTAAATATTTAGTCTATTATATTTCGTCTTGATCTAGGTATATTGTAAAATGTTTCTAGAATAGAGAATAGAGAGATAAATGAGAAAATTGTACACGAGAACCCTTTATGGTTTAATTTGATAAGAATCAATAGACTTTTAGGATTTTCTGTTTACAGTGTAATCTAAAATAACATCAAAAAGATTACGTTTATTATTTCTTTCACTAAAATATTTCCATTCCGCTAAACTAAGTACAGTATAAAACTTTTATGCAGCTCGTTCCATTTTAAGTTAATCAACTCTTTGTCGCAGTAGTTTAAATAAAATGTAACTTTGCGCGAGCATTTTAGACAAAGCTTCGCGTTGCAAATCAAACATCGCGCGGATAGGTATCAACGTAATTTTATTTCAGCCATTGAGGTTTTATCTTTACCTGTCAAGGCTCGCCGTACGTGAAACCATTAAGGGGAGAACGTGAAATACGACATAAATGGACGAGTTATGGCACAAGCTATTCCTATTGCCCATATTATTGGTCCATAGTCACGATAAATTGAAATTGGCTTTATCCGCTACGTGATTGTCTTTTTTACAAGTGCTTTTATATTTGTCTATCCGATTTGCAACTAGCCAAATCTTGGCTGTATTAAACGCGCAATTTATTAATATAAAACTCATAAGAACCCTATAAATATAAATGTAAACTTGACGCAGTTATTGAATTAAATTCAGAATCAAGAGACACTGAAGATAAGGAAAGATTGAAAGGATCAGATAGATCTCAACTGCCTGTACCTTCATAACAGTACAATAAAGTTTGGGTAGCTGGGAGACGAAATGGTCCTTCCTTACTCCAGTTAGGGAATTAGCTTTGGGTCTCAGCCTCATCAGACGGAACACTAGAAATTGTAAACGTAATTTACCTATTTTCCCTGAAAGACCATCCATCCCGAAAATTATCCTATTCTAATTCTAGTTTCGGAAGCTCGATTTTTGTTTTACGGTTGAAAATTATAGATACGTATTTTCTTTGTATTACCAAATGTTGTCCATTTTCACCAAAAATCATGAAAACCACAAACCACATAACATAATGTTTGAAGCATCCACACGTGTATAGTAAGTATGCCACAAATAGTAACATCAATATTCATGTTCTAAATAACTTTCTAATCAAAACAATAATATTAGCATGTATTTAATCATAAATATTTTATATAAAATATATCTACATTTATTTTATCTAAGTAGGTATACTAACATTATAAAGCTGAAGAGTTTGTTTGTTTGATTGAACGCGCTAATCCCAGGAACTACTGGTCCGATTTGAAAAATTCTTTCGGTGTTAGATAGCCCATTTATCTAGGAAGGCTATAGGCTATATATCATCACGCTAAGACAAACAGGAGTGGAGCACTGCGGGTAAAACCGCAGGGCACAGCTAGTATAAAATATTTATGATTAAACAATTGTACCAACTCTTATGAAGATCTTTCTCCCTTTCTAGATTTAATTTAGTCTATAAAAAAGGTTCGTATTCAAAAGGTACCTGCTTCTGTTCTTAAAGTTGTACTACAATTTTGAAAACTGAGTTCATTCATAAATAATTTCCTGCATTCATCCATGCATAACTTTGCCGGCTAAAAGCTGTGCATCTACAGAACTCTCAGCTTACTATTCGAGCATTTTACCTGCTAGGAATTCCTTTGAACCTGATTGTATCGTAAAAATAGTGCATAGTCTTTACGATTTAGAGAAAAAAAATTTGACATATAAATTTTAACCATTATCTGAAAATTTTGTATTTACTTGTACACGACACAAAATGGTGTACATTAAAATGGCGCATACCTTAATTACTAGACCCACAAAGGAAATTGACTCAATACCGACGTCCACCGATAATAATTAATAATTCAACTAAGAAATTTAGCCAACTATTTTGTGTATAAATATTATTATTTAACATTAACGATAAAAGTTTTATAACTCTGCCTATCGTTGTGAAAAACAAAATTAATATGTTCTGGGAGTTATTGTCCATTGTTTTAAATTATTCAATACTAGCCTAAATCGTTATTGATTTGTGAAAAAATATAAGTTCATTATAATTTTTTTTTTTGTGATTATATAAAACTTAATTTAAAGGTGATCGCAGTGAAATTAAAAACCTTAATTTAACAAAGGTACTGTAGAAGTTATTCGTGATGGTTTTTAACAAATTACTTATATTTAAAACAAACAAATTACTTATAAAAATAAACTTGCAGTTTTAAATCTTTCCAATAAGAACACAAATAATAAATGTCGTTATATTTTCATGCCAGCGAAAACATATTCACATGTATTTTTTGACTCAATCAATAACTTATTTACAAGTTATCAGCGATGTATCAAAAGTTTGTAAACAAGATTAAATAGAAGTTACCAGAAATTTTGTCTAGGTCATGTATGTCACGTAGAGAGACAAAGAAAAGTCGTCAAATGACAAAATGCGTGCGTGGCGCGTCACGCAGTTTCGGCAACGCCTAGTTGCCTAGTCACGCAATATGTTGCTCCAATTTAACAAATGACCATGTTACAAACCCATGTGGATTACATTCGTAATTTTCTAACTTTTCCCCAAACTTTAACGAATTTATTTAATCTAAAAACGCGAAATTGTTCCAATTAAATGTTGGAAAATCATGTGAATAATTGTATAACTTTTGTAATTAAAACATACATGTATCTTATACCACGGTATAGGTACATATTTGCTCATACGTAAGATATAAAATTTAAATTAATTACATTTAAACTATAATGTTATAATTTTTCGTGAAATTACAAACTTTATACCTACTGTGTAGTGTGTACATTTCCGCGAAATATAATTTTGTTAAATTATATGTAACTAAATAATAACCTATCTGTTCATTTTAAATACACACATACAAGTAAGGTTCTTGTCTGATGAAGTATTGATATTTGGTCCATGAATTCATTAAACTACAGATTTTATTTCGGACAATACTCAATCAAACCGCTGCAAATTCAGCGAATTCAAATTTAATAATAACTCTTGTCATGTTTCGGAGTTCACTGCTGTGTCACTAAAAATATTTGATTAAGCAATCAATTCACTTTCAATTCATTTTCATTTCATGTAGGTATTTTTAGAACACTCATAGATAAATTAAATATAGTTATTTCATCCACAAATCCACGAACAAAAATATTTGTAGAAATTTAAAGTTTGGTTTTATTAGTATTGAATTTTGTTTCACTTTGCATCCCAAAGGGACAGAAGCAGTTCTTGTTGAAGGTGTTAATGGAATTACTATGAAACTCAGTCTGGACAATTTAACGGCGTTTTTAAACCCGCTGTTCTATAATATGGTACAGTGAAAGAGTTAAGCAGTCATGTTTGAATGAAACAAAAGAATTAATTTTATTTAAAAACAATGGAAATATAGGAATATATAATATATCTATCATTATAGGACCTACAATATCTCTAGATAATTCTATGGGTTAAAACACCGTACACCATAATACCTCCTATAAAGAACTAAATACGAGCGTTATAAAAGCTCTAAAACGCTTTATTAATAATTGTACGTTATGCTGTATCAATTGAAAACAATCATTAATTGTTAAGAACTGCATTGCAACAGCTATTCCTTGCACGAAACATTATATCAAAAATTTCTCCAGAAAACCGGCATGCTTCCTTCCGTTCGAAAGTATAGCGTTAGTTTAGCTCAATATCACAATGAAATATAACTGCAAGAATATTTTTAAAAACTCAATGTCTTTTTTTATTTGAAAATGTATTCGTGTAAATTATGTAGCGTAATTAAAGCCTTGCAAAACGTATTTGTACTTTAACCACCCACATCGTAGCCGAAGATCTACGACGATAATGTAGCAGTAAAACTTTTCTTTATTTAAATATATTTCAACACACAAATCTCTTCGAATAACAAATTTGATTTCAATACAGTGTCTTCTCGTTCTATACACAAAAAGTGATGTATAAATAATTTGAAGTCCTAACAAGTGAACTTAGAAAAGGAGCATGACTGCCGCGGTCGTTAGTTGATAAAGGTGTGAAGAAATATAGCAAGATGGCACGATACAATGGCAGATTATTGTCCATTGTGTTCAGCACACTACTCCTTGGGCGAGCTATTGCAGGTATGTCTATTTTTTTTATTAAAAAGTTTAATACACATTTGTTAGAAAATAAGAAAAATTCAATAATAGTGATATTTAACCCCTTTTATGGTATTTTTAAACGAGCGAAAAGCTATAATAATTGTATCATAAGCACTCATAGAGCAATTGTTCGATCAATGCAATGTAATGAGATTGAATAGATAGTATTTCTCTTTCAATTTTAAAATAGGGCCGTAAGTAAAAAATAATAGACCATATTATGTTGTCAACAGTATTATAACAACTTCGTAATCGTAATTGGTGGCATTTATCACAAATTATAGCACCGAATGTTGTACAAGTTAAAATACAAGCTTACAAAATTTCTACATCGATGACATAAGGATAAGGGAAAAATAACATAATAGCGAAGGAACAATATTTATAGCGCGGTTTGGAACATATTTCAACACGGCTAATGCTCGCAGAGCAGATTTAGTAGAACCTCTTGAAATGAATCATTAACAAGCCGTAGGAAACAGGAAGCGTCGGGTCACGCAGATATAAAATCACCCTGAAATATATTCTGAAATTTTTCCTAATCTATCATCCACGTTACAGTTTAGCACCAATTTACCTTTTACGTGATTACTCGCCGGAGTTAACAAATTGTCACAACTAATGGCTGAGTTATATTTTATTTGGTTTTTTTATTACAGTGTTACGAAATAAAAAATAAAATGATGCCTTGTTCTTATTAAAATTACGAGCGTATGTATAAAGATTAAAGTCACAATAATATGTCTAATCGAACTTATTTACATGAAAATGAGCTTTTGTTCTAGTAACGCTATTAAAAACAAATTGTAGTGAATACGTAATTAGGTCTACGAGAATCTATTAGATATTTTTCGTGTCCCTGAAACATATATTACGAGAGCTTAGTACACGATATATTATGTAACACTCGTCCGTAAATAGATGAGGGCTAAATCGTTTACAAGTACCTGTTGGTTGGAATGTACAATACTCTCTATTTCCCTGATAGCAGGTAAATCATTAAAGTTTGTTTGGGTCCGACTATCGCGTAAACTACGACCTCGATTAGTTCACGAGCCCTCATTTACACAGCATTATGTTCAGATTGCAAACTTCATTTTCCCTCAAACCCAAGCTCTCCTTGAAACAGTCGTGTTTCATTAAACATAATTCCAACTTTCTTGAACCATGCTAAAATATATGCGTGTCACTTTGAACGTTTATTGTAGACAATTAACGATGGTTTATTTTCTGCTATTCTGTTATAAAGTTATTATTTAATATTATTGACCTACTTTACAAACGATCGTTTTATATGGTAGGTACTAGTTTTTCCACGTTTTCGTTATACTTATACACGTTTTCACTTACTTTTAAATAAGAAACAAATGTGTAATCGGATTAACATACACAAGATGCAAGTACGAATAAACTCTTTAATAAATAATGTGCTCTGGAAAAGTGGTAGTGAACGTGCAATTTAAAATGGTTGTTTGTTTTAAATCGTAAACATTTAAAAAAAGGAAATATTCTAGACTTCAGCATTTCGTGATAAATAGTAGGTACTTTCAACTCCTAAAATCAAAAAAGTATTTTACCTCGCCAAAGAAGTTGATGTTATTCGGATAGAATCATGGAAGCGGCAAGTATCTCTACATTACACCTAATTGCAATTATGCAAAAAGGCAATAAGAACCTCTTTCTTTACATAGTGAAGATAGTTCAATAGCGAGCAGCAAATCCTTATCCATTACATTCAAAGTATAGCTAAATTTTCAGCCTTTTATCGACACATTTATATTTGGATTTTTTTTAATCTAATGATAAAAAGTTATGAATCATTTTATGCTAGAAGCATTGGAGGTCTCAATTTAATGTATCATTTTCTTTCTCACACAAAGTACCCATTCTGAACAGAACAGTAGATCATTTTAAAAGCTTTATCTCTTGCGTTTGGCATTTTGACGCCCATTACTATCTAGCACCTGGACCACTCCTCTATACGTAAGTGCTCCCAGCGAGCGATTTTGAAAACAAATCTCTCAATATATAGTATTGAGAGATACTTTTTCTTTATTCTAATGTGAAAGTACTCAATATCTGTTGAACAGTTTGCAATAAAATGTGCGATACATAAAAATCACCCCAGTTAATGTTATTGTTTAACCCAGAAGCCAGGGCGGATATCAAAAAATAAATCTATTAGATAGGTTAGGGACAATCTGTATCATCGTTGATGTATCGTATAATGTCTTCCAATTTGTGAAGCCCATTCACTTAACTATTAGCCTTCGTCGATTGCGGTTCTTTTGAATGCGTCCATCGGGAACTGGGTCGGTATCGACAAACATTTATTTACGTGTTAAGTATTTGACCTCGTATCTCGATCACTAAATAATTTTGCGAAATGATGACTGCGGAAAGGAATATATGTATATTACTGACTAATACATTCTAATAATTTTGAAATACTCATCCCTATATAAACAATTTAAACATCTTGGCACTTATTCTATTGAGAACTACTTAGAAAATAGAAACAACATTTATTTTTTAGAAATGTCTATAAACTTTTTTTGTAGTTGAAAATCATTTTCAATTAGATATTTGAAGCAGGGTCAACTTCGGAAAATGGAAAACAAAACAGCCAAAAGAATTAATGAAACAACGTACGGTCACCTAACGGTCGTCTCTAACTGCTGCCAATACATTTCAACTTGTTGTTACCATTCAGACCCAATTTTTAAACGGAATCCTGAACTTTTCCCTATAGAACTTTGATTTTCATACAGACGTAGAAGGCGTGGATTATAAGGGTCCCCTTTAGTTGATTCAGACATAGCAAGCGTCGATTGTTAAGCCCCCTAGTTGATTATGGCGGTAACCCAGAAGCCAGCATATTTCGGTCAACGCGTAGCACAGGTATTCAACGCTATTATGCTGAACGACTTTTAGGTGTCTTCTTTACATATTGAGAACAATGAGAAAAGGGTTCATTCATTGTCTGTTTTAAAACAGGATATGGGGACGTTCATTTTCAAGATAGAGGCATTTGAAAAAAAGTTACCCATATTTGTTTAGCCCAATTTATAGACATGTGTCTCTTTGTATAACGTAATCAAACTTCATTTGTAAGATCTATGTATAATTAATGATTTTAATTACAGTCACGTTTGATATTAAGCAGCAACTGAAATCATTCAGGAGATGCACTTGATTAAACCCAATTTACAAACTGACTGATGCATTAGGTCTTTGCATAATTGAAATTAGAAATTTAATGATTTTACCACTATGATTTACCATGTATCCACAAATTGAAGTAAATATCTATATCTTGTGTTTACAAAAAATGCTTTTACATATAATAAAGTAAGTAGTAGGTAATTAATATTGAAGATTATAAAAAATTGTAATTTTATTATTTTATTACTTATGTTATGATTTATTCTAGTCCTTATAAAGATCTTTATAAAGATCTATCGATGAAGTAACAAAATAGACATAGCAAATTTACATAAAATTCTTATTGAATATCTTTACGATGATCTTGTCTTTTTCAAGATTTATATTGTACTTTGCTTAGGAATACAACAAAAAAAATCTGTTATGTCTCCTAGATTTAATTCATTAAATTATATAGACATTCGATATGTGATTATTAGAAAAACAAGAGAAACCGCTCATTCATTATGAAATGTTCCTTTTATTTAAAATTAATGTTGAGAAAAATGACTCAGCCAGGTTTATTTAGAACGGAATGCCTAAGCCCTGTTAGCATTAATTATCAGTTTAATTTCATTGCACGGCAGTGGTGATGATGCTAAATCATGATTATATCGCACTAATCTCACGAAAACGTCAGGGTGTATTCATATTTTATACAAAATTTTGCAATTTTAAATAGGGTCTGATGAATATTCAAACGCAAGTCATGTTTAAAAGAGCTCCAACTTATCAAAACAAGAAAAATTGGAGCAAAAACTGTTTGAATACTAAAATTGTTTTCAGCTCTCCTTTCAGATACGCTATTTGGGCGAGCCGAGTGTCGGAACTCGGAACGGGATCGCCAAACACATTTTTTATGGCCGGGTTCGACAGCCAGTGGCAACACAAGTCTCGTTACTTTATTTGAGAACACTTGAATCTTGCGGTATCTTGATATTGTAAGACGCTACGCCGAAAGATATCAGGTTTTGGTACTTTTAAAAGTAAAAATAATTTTCATAATTATGAATCCTTATTTTTTGTGTTTCATGCACTGTCTGTAGTTTACATTAAATTCTTCAAGTCTAAGGAAGAATTAATTAAACTTAAAATGAACTAAAAACAATTAACTGAACCTGCCACCACTGATAAACATCGCAATAAATACAGAAAGTGCAGAACCATATTAAACTCGTTCTACAAAGTTAATCGTTGATAATTAATAACAATAAACATGTTTCACTTCGTCATTCCAAAGAAAAGTGCAAGTCAGCCATAGCAACATACCCGTAGGTAGATGTATCTACAAGTCGAACGCGGTAAAGGTGGAGCTCTACCACACCCCTAAAAAGTTTTCTATAGATTAAACTTAATCGTTTGTGTCAGTTAATTAATTACGACTTCTTTCTTCTTTTTCCCGTGATGAAGAAAGAACGTTGAATGTTTGTTGGCTATTCTTCCGCAAACGGGGCATTAGTTGAATATTGTTGGTTAATTCATTATGAAAAATTACCTTTCATTAATTACACGATGATTCACGTTTTCAGCTGTGCTTTTTTCTTGATGGTTTCAAGCAGTGTCTAAAATTGAACTTGAATTCCCACTTTTTGAACCGCAACTTTTTTAATTTGATCTTTTATTTACTGTTCTGTTAGTAAGTATATTGTTTCTGGGACTCCATTTACGCCGCATCTTTGCTTTTTTCATACATAATTTTCTATACATGGAATTATGGATTATAAATATTTTCATTAGTAAATTAGCATATTTAATTGTAAATACTCCAGTATTAGTATATGATAGTTCATATTTCAGTTTTTCACTGCGTTTTAGTAGATCGTACATTTTGCCAATACCAGAAATGTTCCCGAAAGAATTATTCCTTTAAACTTACAGGCTTCACTCAAACTGAAAGTCTGTCCAATTTCTCGAATGTATTGGACAGGAATTTTGTTCAGTAACACTTCGGCCGAGCAGCTGTAAGTAGCACAAGTATACAAAAGTATTCTCTCTCACTGCGGATAACAGAACACCGTTGTTTCGACGGAAATTTTCACTCGAACTGAATTGAATTACGTTAAGGCCATCCGGCTGAATGTCTTATATGGTATATATAATTATAGACTGGAAAATAGGGACGCATCGATTTTATCATAATATGTTTCGTGAGAATCTTCTGTGATTAATTTTAATCAAAATTTTCGGTGAACTTCGAACAAAGAAATCACGCAATAGTAATTAAAATAATTCCTACTAGCGTTTAAAATGAATTATCTACATAAAATTATTTAATTATTGTTTTTGCTGTTTAATTTAGAAGCTTTTTGGAATACTTAATTTTTTTTTATAACTTCTTGAAGTTAAATAACTTTAAGCTGAATAAAAAATCTCATCGTCATAAACATCTCCTACTAGCTTTTCGCCCGCGTCTTCGCCCGCGTTTTCAAAGGAAAACCCGCATAGTTCCTGTTCCCGTGGGGTTTCCGGGATAAAACCTATCCTATGTGTTAATCCAAGTTACCCTCTATATGTGTGCTTAATTTCATTATAATGTTCAGTAGTTTATGCGTGAAAACCATACATACATACATACATACAAACCTTTCCTATTTATAATATTAGTATAGACTAGCTGTTCCCCGCGGTTTCACCCGCATTGCTCTGCTCCTGTTGGTCTTAGCGTGATGATATATAGCCTATAGCCTTCCTCGATAAATGGGCTATCTAACACCGAAAGAATTTTTCAAATTGGACCAGTAGTTCCCGAGATTAGCGCGTTCAAACAAACAAAAAAAATGATACACAAAAAGCTATAAGAAGCTCGCGCGCGGACCCGCCGCCTTTGCGTCGAACGCGGCAACTGATACACAAAAATAATCCTTATGGCATGATTCTGTATTCACGCGCGATGACTTATAGCGTATTTCATGTATAACTTTGGTGTTTCTACACTGATTTACATGATTCTTTTTTTATTGAATAGGTAATAATGTTAACTTTTTTTAATTAGGGATGAGTGAGAGTGTTGTAAACGTAAGAGTAGACAAATATAATCAGAAAGCTCCGAATTGCTAAGCTATTGAAGTTTCACGTGTTATTGTGAGTCAATTTTAAAAGATAGACATAATATGCTGTCTAGGAATTTATTTTTATATAATAATAATAGTTTAAGAACATTTGTGTCGTACATGATTTCTATGTAGCTTTAACCATTAAGGCTGCACACGCGACGGAAGCTTAAAAAAT
>CAJQZM010040922.1:137310-150598 GCA_907164665.1 Colias nastes | reverse complement strand
ATAGACTAGTAATCAGGGGTTCTAAACCTTTAATGTTGTTTTTTTTTATTATAATAAATTAAAACTGCTAAATTTAAGTTTTTAAAAATTTAATTAAAAATAATCATGACAATTTCCAAAAGGGTTGCCTAATCTAGTCATATTTAGAAACTTATCTTGTTCTCTAAAACATGATTGTTATCTGGTAATCAGTTCGGTGAAGGACGAGAGACACTGTACATTGTAATATTAAATGGTGTGGTACAATAAATGATTAAATAAATAAATAAATGAAGGACGATTTTAGTACGGATCCTCTACTACCAGTAACATTATATCTTATTTAAATGAGAGGTTTCCCTAATCAGCCTCTACGATGAATTTTATTAAATCGCTAGAAATATAAATTCTCATGCTAATATTTCTTTCTTCCGTACGTAGGTTAATGTTATTTAAACCTTTAATTCCTATTTATTTAACCTAAATTTCTGGTAATTTGAAATCGAAGATTTTGCTATGTAACTAGTTGAATGAAAATAAAACATTAATTCATTAGACATACAAGGTTTATTGAAATTTAACAGAAAATTTAAAAACAAAATTTAAAGAATTTTTATCAGGATATTGCAAACTTGAAAATAAGCATACATAAAGGGTAAAAATAATTTTGAAGCACTTCCAGCGCTAGTCATTACGTGAATAGTTTCTCGAAGAACAGGTTTTGTTGGGTAAACTTCTAAAGGTTCCTTAACTTGCTCTTGATTTTTACTGATTTGCTCATCAAGCCATGCTTTGAACGCATAAGTAGGGAGAACATCGACGAGATGTTTATTAATAGAATATGTGGATGTCATTTCTTTAGTACACTCATTCTGACCCTTAGTTACTATACCAATAAGTTCATTATCGAATATGACAGGTCCTCCTAAATCCTTAAAACAAGTTGGTACCTTTGTATCAATGCAATCAAGAAATCCGTGTATTACAACTCCAGTGGTTGCTCTTTGCTCTATACCGATGTATTGTAGAGTTTTTGTTTGGTCTGCGTCAGCGTTAAGCCCAAATCCTATAGCTTCCATTTCGTTTATATTTTTGCCATTAGTGATGTTACTTAAACGAATCTTTGAAGCTAGTGTGTTGTTATGCTTTTCTGTAAAAAGTATACCAACATTTTTTACAGAATCAGTTCCTGTATATGTTGGAAAATTCTCAGTTTTAATAACGTGTAACTGTACCACTGTATCGTCTTTTTTGTCAGAGGTAGTATTAACAAGCGCATAACTCACAGACTGTGTACACTGACCAGCTGTTAGTATTATACCATTTGACACAATGGATCCAGCACAAATATATTCATTCCTTTGAGACATTAAAGCTGCTATGAATGGAAATTGCTTCGGTTTTGCTAGTTGAATCTCATGCAAAATACTATTTTGCCTTCTTGTACACATAGTGACATTATTATTCTCCTGTTCTGTTGCTATTTCTATTCCTTCATCGTTTCCTTCGTCATCACGACCATATTCAATACTTTTTTTCGATAGTTCAGACGCGCATTTAGGCAAATAATTGAAGGAGAAAAGAATAAAAATAAAATACAATAAAATTTGTGTGGCCATCATGGCAAACAATATCTTGCACAGGGAAGTTCTATTTTCATTTCCATATTTTTTCTTGACATAAGATGTAAGAAAGTATCTAGCCAGTATTCAAGAAGAAAACAAAAACGATATAACCTTATTATTTTTCCTTATAAAAACTGTCTTTCCTTCTTCACGCCCCCAAGTTCACGCCTCAAACACTGAAGTCTGAACCGATTTTGATGAAATGTGGCACATAAAGTACGTTTGAAACTTGAGAAAATACATAAATTAGATATAAGATACATAATATTATCTCGGAAATCCAACGAGATCTAGGTGGTTTTTAGGGTTCCGTACCTCAAAAGGAAAAAACGGAACCCTTATAGGATCACTTTGTTGTCCGTCTGTCCGTCCGTCCGTCCGTCCGTCCGTCTGTCAAGACCCTTTTTCTCAGGAACGCGTGGAGGTATGAAGCTGAAATTTATATCAATTACTCAGGTCTACTGTCCCTTGAAGCTGTGAAAAAATCAAACTTCTAAGCCAACGCAATCAAAAGATACAGCCGTTTATGCCGCAAATTTTCGACACTTGCAAGGGAATCAAAACCTACAGGGTGCTTCCCGTGAACTCAGAATCTTGAAATTTGGTACGAAGCAACGTCTTATAGTATAGATAAAGGAAAAATTACGAAAACCATAAATTTTTAGTTACATCACATAATATATATTTTTTTAATAATTTTAAACTTACTACCCATTTCCTCATAAACGCGTAGAGGTATTAAATTGAAATTCATACCAAATACTCAGGTCTATAATACCTTTAAGCTGTAATAAAATCAAACTTCTATGTCAACGCAATCAAAAGAAACAGCAATTTAAGCTGCATATTTTGAAACTCGCAAGTACTCGCAAGGGAATCAAAACCTAAAGGGTACTTCCAGTCGACCTAGAATCTTGAAATTTGGCATGAAGCAACGTTTTATAGCACACATAAAGGAAAAATTCCGAAAACCTTAAATTTTTAGTTACATTACAAAATATATATTTATTTTTTAATAAATATAAACTTATTACTTTTTTCCTCGTGAACGCGTGACTCGATTGTCGTAATGAACGAACTTTGTAAACCTTGCAGGTTTTTACGGAACCCTCGGTGCGCGAGTCCGACTCGCACTTGGCCGGTTTTTTTGACTACGCGGACGAAGCTGCGGGCGGAAAGCTAGTTTATTATATCTTCTTTTGTATAAAGAGGATAATTTTGGAAATGAAGTGATCTATTGCCGGACACCATTAAAATTGAATTAAAAATCGAAGATAATGATGAAATTAAAAAAAGAGAAACGATATTACCTATAGTGTTTTTTACTTGTTATTTTAATACACGAATCTCAACGCGAATAGTGAGTGTACTACATAATATAATTTACACATGAATCATGTGCACCTGATAGCCGAAGGCCCTAAAAATGGCCATTTTTTTTTATGAAGAGGCAACAGAGCAGACGCGTCACCTGATGTTAAGTGTACTGCGTCGCCCATACGCACCAGCAATGCCGGGGACATTGTCAGTGCGTCGCCGGTCTTTAAGGTAGGAGTAGGTACGTTCTTTTCTTGAAGGTCCCTAACCCTAAGCCTTAACCGTTTGGAAACACCGCATGAGGAAGTTCGTTCCATAAGTTCGTTGTGCGCGGAAAGAAGCTTCTTTTGAAGCGCACAGTCGTCGACCGCCAAGAGTCAAGGTGGTGTGGGTGGTATTTGAGTTTGTGACGTGTGGTACGTTGATGGAACTTAGTGGCAGGTATTGTTTCAAACAGCTCCTCAGAGCACTCCCCATTGTAGATGCGATAGAAAACACACAGTGAAGCGACGTCTCTTCGCAGCGCCAAAGTATCAAGCCGATCGGTAAGACCACAGGGTAAGACTTGTGGTAAGACTTGGCCAATGAAATTTTGTTAACTACATTTGACATTTTTTCAGACCGGAGATCTAACAATATATCGTTATTAATTTTTTTTTTTTTATGTTAATAGCAGGCAAACGAGCAGACGGGTCACCTGATGTTAAGTGAACATCGTCGCCCACTTGCACCCACAATACCAGGGGTATGGCGAGTGTGCTGCCGGTTAGTATAGGTTAGTTAGGTATGCGAAAGAAAATTTATATACTAACACGGCAAACCCACTTTCACATTGCGTTCCCGTGCGAATAGAATTTTCGGGCGTACTTTTCTTTAGTGTCTATGAACAGGACATTCCCATTTTTTAAATTCGCTGTCATATGTCTACTGCCAAAATATGCCAAATGTCAATTGTCAAATGTCAATTTTGATAGATAATAGATTGCAAATTTCAAATTTCAATACCTACGACTCGAGGGGCTTATGAGTTGTTAAATCAGTGTTGTCCACGTAAATTTTATTTTAATTCATAAATAAGTGAAAGCATAATGTCTAAAAAGAAAGGAAACAAGAAAAATTTGGACATTAATGATGATTTTGAGGAGAAGAAACAAGTTGCCAACGATGATATAACCTCAAAAAGCAAAGGAAAGGGTAAGAAAAAGGGCAAAGAATGTGCTGATCTTACTGATGGAGAAGGTGGGGATACTGTTAAGAAGGTACACGTGTCAGATGAAGAAGAAGAAATAAAACCAGCCGCTAAGAAGTCTCAAAAGAAAGGTATAATTTTTCTTATTTCTGATTGAAACATATTGCTGGCAAATAACAGCTGTAATGTACACATTGTAATTTAAACATATTTTAAGCATAGACCTAGCTTAAAGAATTCCTGTTAAAATTCCACCCAATTTATATTTATTATTATTTCAGGTAAAAACAAAAAGAAGGGCTTAGACCACTCTGATGATGAACAAGATGATAACAAGTCAATAGTTAGTAATGCTACAAGTACCGCATCAAAGCCTGCTGCTAAAACAAATAAAAAGAAAAAGGGTAAGTGAACTAAAATAGATTTTTTTTATTTTTATATACAGGAACAGTTAAATTATGAATTGATCTATTATATTTCACAATTTTACATAATAATTATAATATTTATAATTTAATGTACATATTGTGTCTTTACTGACTATTAAGTAAACATACATCAATTAATTTTTAGATTATTTTTTTTATTGAGCTATATTTTAGTAAAATAATTTGATTTTAAGGTAAAGGCAAAAAGGGTGATGATTGGTCTGATGATGGTGGTAGTGATGTAGAACTAAAGCAAGTCTCAGAAGAAGAAGAAGTAAAGCCTGTATCAAAAAAGAAAGGTAAGCTAGGTTAAAATGGTTTTATAATCAAAAATCAAAATCAAGTATTCAATTATTAAATAGAGTTGAAAACAAACAAAAAAATAAACAAGAGCAGCTATTAGTTTAAATAATATTTAAATATATATATAGTTTCCCAAAACTACTTTTAGAGTATGCATTTTGTACAATCCCTTCATCGGGAAGTCAATGTATGTAATATGTACAAATTTTAGTTAGTTACCAAGTAACATTGGAATACTTTTTGAATCAAATTAAAAAAATAGTAGGTAATGAATATTTTTTTGCAGCAAAGAACAAGAAAAAAACTGCCACTGTTGATTCAGAGGCATCGGACAATGACGATGCAAACTCTGTTGCCAGCAATGATTCAAGTATTGCTGCACTACCAGCCAAATCTAAAAACGCTAAAGGTAGCTGATTGCATATATAATTTTAATGAATTATTAATTCTTTAGAAGTTTGAAAGAGTTTGTAAAGCTTAGAGAAAGAGTTAGTCCTATATCACTAGAGGGAACAGGGGCCGTATTATGAGCTCTTATTTCTAGACAGTTTATACAGTGAATTGAACTGACTGGCAAATTCATATTATGATTGCAATAGCCATGAATTGGCCAGTCAGTCTACAGTGTAATCTGTCTGGAAATAAAAGGTCATAATATGGCCCCTGTTCTGTTTTTTCGAATTTAATGATCAGATTTTGTATATTTCTATAACATTAATTTACACATTAGATAGTGGTGTCATGCTGTGTTTAGCTATTTAACTTTTGTTCAATAACTTTGATATACATTTTGTTACATAAATCTACAAGTAAGACCCAGGAATTTAATGAAGGGGCCTTTCCTTTAAACCACTTCACATATTATTAAAACAATAATATTCTTATTTTTAGCAAAGAACAAAAAGAAAGAAGTTGCTGCTTCAGATGAATCAGACAATGATGACTCTAAATCAGTTGTCAGTAATGTTTCCAGCAATGTGGCTCCACCTCCTAAAACTAAAAGTTCAAAAGGTATTTACATCTTTTCTTCTCTTTAATATTTTACAAAGGGTTGCTATATCAATTATTTCCATAATTTAATTTTAAGATATGCATACAAATTTCATTATTATCATTTCTGTTAACTCAAACATTTATTTATTCAATTAGACTTCTTCTCGAAGCACTTTTGAATCGTCATAACATTTTTAATATTCACCATAATAATTTTTAAGATCTGCTCGTTTTATAACAGTTGAAGTTCATAATAAAATTTAATTTTAGGTAAAAATAAGAAAGATGATTGGCCTGATGAAGGAAGTGATAAAGAATTGAAGATGGATTCAGAGGAAGAAGATGTTTTAAAACCAATTGTTAAAAGCAAATGTAAGTATTTAATGTTTATAAGTTTAGTCTTAATCAAATAAGCAAGGAGAAACCAGACACATCTATACTAATATTATAAAGTTGAAGAGTTTGTTTATTTGAACGCGCTAATCTCAGGAACTACTGGTCCGATATTAAAAATTCTTTTGGTATTAGATTGAGGAATGTATTGAGGAAGGCTATAGGCTATAATTTATCATGCTTAGATAGAAGTGGAGCTATGCGGGTAAATCCGCAAGGCACGGCCAGTTAAAAATATTGTGAAGTCACTATTCTAGTTCAAATTCAAATTCAATGTCACTAAACTGTTTTGTAATTACAACACAAAGCTACCAATCTTAAGGAATCTTGTCTGAAAAACATATGTGCTTTGAAAACATAAAGTCAACAAAAAATATGTTTTCAGTAAAGAATAGAAAGAAAAATAACATTGACAACATAGAGGAGGAGTTGAAGAAGTTTGAAATCAAAGAACCTGAACCAGAGGAAGAAGATATTTCTGAAAAGGTAAGGTTGGATTAATTTTTTTTTTCAATTTAGTGTTAGTGTATGGATGTATATTTTAAATCACATTCAATAATCAAATACAAGTTTTCGTTGATAGTATTACTAATTAAACTGTACAGTAAGACAGTTATATTTTATAGTCCTTTGAAAGTTTTTGTCCTCTAAACCTACGTCAACTTTCACCTGCTTTCCAATGCTCCAATATTAAAACAATCTCTCCTCATTTTGTATACTTATTTCCACAGTATATGAAGGATACATTGGTATGCATAACCATTAACTATACATACCAATGTAATGATTAACCAATCATTACTATATTTTACTATACAGAAAGAACCAGAGAAAGAGCAAGAAGTTAAACCTGATCAAGAGAAGAAAATGAGTCACAAAGAGAAGAAGAAGTTAAAAAAACAACAAGAGTACGAAAAACAAATGGAGTTGTTGACGAAAAAGGGCGGACAGGGGCATAGTGATCTTGACGCTAATTTCACTGTGAGCCAGGCGCAAAAAACTGCTGGTTAGTTAGAAATTTATTATTAAAGTTAATAATTTAGATATTAATTTTAGTAGAAATTATATTACATATATATATATTATTTATGTGAAGAATACTTGCAATAGAATGCCTAATGAAATTAATGTCATAATTTTGTCAAAAATATCATGAGTATTTTTTAGAAATGATGAACAAATAAAATTGATTGATAAGACAATGTCGTTAGACGTTTACGACCAAGAACAATAACTTTTTGTATTCGAGTAGGGAAGGGAATTTAGGACACACCATTTTGAAAAATAAGTATTTTTTTTATGACCAAGTGTTCAAGAACACATCCAAAACAAGTATGTAGTCTTATATTTTCTAAATATTAAAGAAACATATTCTGAATTAATTGATCTAATATAAATTCATAATAGTCACAAAAGCTTACATAATTGGCATTTCACACTTTACAAGGTATTATTTACAGGTCAGATGGCAGCCCTGGAAAACGCAGTGGACATAAAAGTGGAGAACTTTTCCATCAGTGCAAAAGGGAAAGACTTATTCGTGAACGCGAATCTTTTGATTGCGAACGGTCGTCGGTACGGTCTTGTTGGGCCAAATGGTCACGGTAAAACTACGTTGTTGAGGCATCTCGCTCAAAGGGCATTTCCACTGCCGCCACACATTGATATCTTGCTTTGTGAACAAGAGGTCACGGCTAGTGATATGAGTGCGGTGGATACGTTGCTCGATTCGGATGTTAAAAGGAAAGGTAAGAGAGTTCTTTAAAGATGTATGACAAAACAATTTTGATCAGGTTTTCTTATGTACTTAGTCTATGTAACTGTAATTTACACAATTAATATAATTCGTTAATTTATTTAGAACTATTGGACGAGTGTAAGGTGCTAGAAGCACAGACTGAAAAAGGCGATCTATCAAAGCAAGACCGATTGAATGAGGTAAGACACAAATGCAAAAATTTTCTGACTCCTATTACTTAACCCAATTTGTATACGTTTTCGCAAAATTTTCTACGTTTTAACATAAAACAATAACAATAATACCTTTAAACAATAGTTATTTGATTTTTATACTTAAGTATAATATTTGTTTTTAGGTGTATGCAGAATTGAAAGCCATAGGTGCCGATTCAGCAGAACCACGCGCTCGAAGAATTTTGGCCGGTTTAGGTTTTAACAAGGAGATGCAGGATAGAGCTACTAAAAACTTCTCTGGTGGTTGGCGTATGAGAGTCTCATTAGCTAGGTATGTGTAGGAAATAAGTACATATTCCCTCTTGTGAAATAGTGTAGATATTTCGAAATTATAATTAACAAGCATAATCTATACTTATAATAAATCTGTAGAGAGGCCAATTCTGTACATGAAATATATTTAAAAAAAAACTATGAAGGGGTGATAAGGGATCGCTACTGATGCCAAAAATGCAATCAGTAAAATTTTTGTCTGTCTGTCTGTCTGTCTGTCTGTCTGTCTGTCTGTATATTCGTTATAGAAACAAAAACTACAAGACGGATTTTAACGAAATTTGGCACAATTATTCTTCATACTCCTGGGCAGGTTACAGTATACTTTTTATTACGCTACGATCAATATGAGCAGAGCAGTGAAGGGAAATATTGGGAAAACGGGAGAAGTTACTCCATTTTTTAAGCTTTCGTCGCGTGTGCAGTCTTAATGGTTAAAGCTACATAGAAATCATGTACGACACAAATGTTCTTAAATTATTATTATTATATAAAAATAAATTCCTAGACAGCATAATATTATGTCTATCTTTTAAAATTGACTCACAATAACACGTGAAACTTCAATAGCTTAGCAATTCGGAGCTTTCTGATTATATTTGTCTACTCTTACGTTTACGACACTCTCACTCATCCCTAATTAAAAAAAGTTAACATTATTACCTATTCAATAAAAAAAGAATCATGTAAATCGGTGTAGAAACACCAAAGTTATACATGAAATACGCTATAAGTCATCGCGCGTGAATACAGAATCATGCCATAAGGATTATTTTTGTGTATCAGTTGCCGCGTTCGACGCGCTTCGCGGCGGGAGCTATAAAAAGGCGGCGGGTCCGCACCCGTTTGCGTTGTCACGGCATCACGTGTGAACGGCTGAACCGATTTCGATAATTCTTTTTTTATTATATTCCTTGAAGTACGAGGATGGTTCTTATGTAGAGAAAACGTAAATATGTACCACGGGCGAAGCCGGGGCGGACCGCTAGTATGTAAATAAAGATTTACTTACGTATTTATCATGACACTTTACAGTGATAATGAAAAAAACACAACTAAAATAATTATTTCAACATTTTCAGGTGTATATGTCGATATAAACACTAATTTTATTTTTAGTTAGACAGCAGCATTTATTAACAAATGTTTATTTTTCAGAGCTTTGTATATTGAACCTACGCTTCTACTACTCGATGAACCTACAAACCATTTAGATCTTAATGCTGTAATTTGGTTGGATAAGTAAGTAAACTTATTTTCGTTATTTTTGTAATGTAAATCATCGTTTTTTTCGGCTTGAATTTTCTATTACCTACATATTTATCACAACTATATAACTATATAAAAATCTGTATATTACAGCTATTTACAAGGATGGAAGAAAACTCTACTAGTAGTATCTCACGACCAGTCTTTCTTAGATAATGTGTGCAATGAAATTATTCACTTGGATCAACAAAAGTTGTATTATTATAAGGGCAATTACTCAATGTTCAAGAAAATGTACGCACAAAAACGAAAAGAAATGATCAAGGAGTATGAAAAACAGGAGAAGAGATTAAAAGATTTGAAGGCGCATGGATCGTCAAAGAAAGCAGCAGTATGTATTGAAAATAAGAATATTTTGTGTCTTATTTTGTCATAAGAAAATTGAGTATGATAAACTTTAGGTTATGTTGTTAGTTATTAAATAAAACACAGACAAATATTCGTTCAATTTATTTAGCTAACAATACAATATTCCATAACATTATTTCTATCTTCTTTGAAATCCCCGTAAAAACTACTAGGTTTGGAAACCCTTCAGTAGTGATGTTCTCTTACAACTCCTATTTACCTTAATTAAACAGGAAAAGAAACAAAAGGAAGCATTAACACGCAAACAAGAGAAGAACCGCAGTAAATCGACGCGCGAAGAGAACGAAGAGAATGCAGCACCAGTCACTTTACTGCAGCGGCCTAAAGAGTATATAGTCAAGTTCAACTTCCCGGACCCGCCGCCGCTGCAACCGCCCATACTTGGGTTGCACAGTTAGTATAATATTACAATAATTACATTTTATATGATACAATAATTTAAGGTGGCCTGACACTTCTGGAACTCCCGTCTTAATTCAGATCCTTAGTTCATAATCTTAATTCCGGCAGCGACAGCTGCCTCATACATGTCATAACTCCCGCTATCAATTTTCCGGCACAACTGAGACGATTCTTAATCTTTATTCCCTAGTCTGCGGTTAAGCTCTATAGAAGTATATGTAGTAGGAGAGCCCGTGGGAGATCGTCCTTCACCGATCTGATAACCAGATGAGTCGTATTTTTTATTAAATATTTTGACGTGACAACGTCTTATAAATTGGTTTGCCGGGTGACACTTCAAGAAACTGCGTTACGCTCCGCTCACGTTATGCGCTCACAACGAGAGCGAGTGAGAGGCACGCGGGCATGGTTAGCCCGCCTAAGAGCGAGAGAGACAGACATAAAAAGTCGTTGTCACGTAAAACTTTCGCCCGTATACCGACTTTACAGGCAACCAATTTTTTTTATAAACAAATATGCCTATAATTGCTTGCCTATCGAAAAGTGGTCATGGCTATTTTTAATTAAATTAACTTTTATCGATTTTTTTCCATCACCTTCATAATTTTAATAACCAAATGAAATTTATTTGACTCGATAGTTTTTGATAAACAGAATATGCCTAGGTATGCTTGCCTACTCATTTCAGTGTATAACTACCTGGCAAGCAGGTGTAAACAGGTAAGTCAAAATAGGTGAAAAAAAGCATAAGGCATATTTGTTTATAAAAAATATTTGATAAAAAATACGTCTCATCTGGTTATCAGATCGGTGAAGGATGATCTCCCACGGGCTCTTAGACCAATGGAAAGACGTGCATTATGAAGAGTAATTTTGAATATCGAATATTCGAAAATAAAATTTGCGCGAGAAATATAGGCCGCGATATAAAGAAATGCGGTTTTAACATTCGAAATTCAAATGGGCGTGTACGAAAAAAGCCTGTGGCGTGCTGTGGCCCCAGGGAGCGTGGTTACAATTTTTTTTTACCATAGAAGCTGAATAAGGCTGATTTATTAATTGCACGTTAAATTTATGTAATGAATTCTCCATAAATTATACTTTAAATACCTTAAAAATATCCCTGTAAGTATTCTTAAAAGTGTGTTTCTTATTGTACAGATTTTAATCAATATAATTTCCTTCCTAGACGTGAATTTCAACTTCCCCGGCCAAAAGCCGCTGTTCATTGACGTGGACTTTGGTATCGATCTGAACTCGCGTATCGCCATCGTTGGTCCCAACGGAGTGGGCAAGTCTACGTTCTTGAAGCTTCTCGTCGGAGAACTAAGTCCTATACGCGGGGAGCTATTGAGAAATCATAGACTGGTAAGTAGAGACAATAATTATTATCAATACTTCTCGTTATTTTCTTTGTTAAATCTGTCAGTTAAACTTTGGTTATTTGTATTAAGTAAATGTGAAAATGATTGCGGACGGAGATTGTGAAATCTTCATAATATTTTAGTAACCTTTAATATGTACATGTTCTATTAATTTAAATCATTGCACACCCCCATACATCCTAGCTCTATGAATACAACATAGTTTAGTCTATGTAGTAACTAGTATGTTGTGCATACAAGCAATGTGGTACCAAATACAAATAAAAAACATTATTTCAATTTCCTTTTCACCAACAGAGGATCGGTCGTTTCGACCAGCATTCCGGAGAGCATCTAACAGCAGAAGAGTCCCCAGTGGAATATCTCCAAAGGCTCTTCGGTCTGCAATACGAAAAGGCGCGTAAAGCGTTGGGTACCTTCGGGCTAGCGAGCCATGCGCATACGATCAAGATGAAGGACCTCAGCGGAGGGCAGAAGGCAAGGGTGGCGTTGGCGGAACTGACCCTTATGGCGCCCGACGTTATTATATTGGTGAGTTAAATATATAATAAAAAAAACTTAACCGCTTTCAAATGGCAAAACCTGAATATTTAAATGGGACCAACCGGAAAGCTTGATCTTCTTCTTTCGAATAATAAATGAATCATCAAACTCAAGACAAAATAAAGTCCCTTTTTAAAGTCGGTTGAAAAGCTTAAATTACATTATAAGTTGTCAAAAGCGACTATATCTGTGTCATATTAGCTTTATCTATGGGTTATTCTTTATTATATTATAAAAAAGTTGATTCAAATCTATCCAGTTGTTTCAAATATTATCCTATCCGATTATTTTTACAAAATATATGTATTATAAACATGCAAGTTTCTCAGAATAGATGTTTGTTTATTACTCTTTCACGCGAAAACTACTGAATGGATTTTGATGATACTTTACTTGTTACCTGCTGGATTTTCGTGGCTAAAACCTTGCGCCCGAACTAGTGATGAACTTCACTACATAGTATAAAACAAAGTCGCAAAAAGTAAATTAATTTTTATAAGTAGAAGATTTCATCCATTTAACTTAATCCAGGACGAGCCGACAAACAACTTGGACATTGAAAGTATAGACGCGCTAGCTGAAGCGATCAACGAGTACAAGGGCGGCGTCGTGATCGTGTCGCACGACGAGCGGCTCATACGCGAGACCGAATGTGCGCTCTATGTCATCGAGGACCAGACTATAAATGAGGTGAGCTTGTGTGTTGTTGCACACGTAATAGTGACGATCATACGCAATGTGGGACGATACTAACAAACTGCACATCGAGCGAGCTGTATAGACGCGCTCGCCGCGGCGATTAACCATCGAGGACCAGACTATAAATGAGGTGAGCTTTTGTGTTGT
>CAJQZM010040922.1:115437-137300 GCA_907164665.1 Colias nastes | reverse complement strand
TTAACCATCGAGGACCAGACTATAAATGAGGTGAGCTTTTGTGTTGTGGTATACGCAATGTGGGACGATATCAACAAACTGCACATCGAGAGTATAGACGCGCTCGCGGTCACCGAGGACCAGACTATAAATGTGGTGAGCTTGTGTTGTTGTTACACGCAATACAGGACGAGTAACAATAAACTGCACATTGAGAGTATATGAGCGCTTGCTGAAGCGATCAACGAGTAAAAGGGCAGCTCCAATAAAACGATGGATAGGCAATAATTATCTATCCCTAACCCCGCCAAATCTAAATTTGATTATTAAAAGAAAAATATCTTCTTTTAAATTTTACTTTACGGCAGTGGAAGTCGAAACTCCCATAGGTAACAAACATAACCTAAAAATAAATATTTTATTCACATGTATTAAATTTTTTTATCGTATTTAATGTCTTGATAAATATAATATCAACATGAATATAAATAAATACTTTTCTATAATATGACTACTTTTACAGGTGGACGGAGACTTCGACGATTATCGTAAAGAACTCTTGGAGAGTCTCGGCGAAACTATCAACTCGCCGTCTATCATCGCGAACGCAGCTGTTCTGCAGTAATCACAAACATACATACACAACGAATAAATTTCACGCAACATATAGAAAAATGTTTATACAAGTAGCTAGGATTGAAATTCGAATCTTTATTTTGTTAAATAAGTGTCGATAAATATTTACACGTTTTCTTTTATATAATAAATGTACCGATATAATAATAAAATATAATTTGTTTTAAAATGCACTCTTAAATTCATTAGTGTAAAGTCTTAATTTGCTTAACTTCATATTTGTACATGAATTGTATGCATTTTTGTCTAAAGTATAGAAGTGCATCTAAAATGTTATGAAAGGTTAATTTTCAATTATTATAAAAATATTGTACAGTTTGTGTATTTATTTTATTATTTTCTATTTACTTTTAACGTTTCCAGACTGTACATAATCGGATATATTATATAACCGTGCTTCAAATAAAATGATATCTTCCAAATAGGTATTGATATTTAATAAATTTTGATATAAAAGAATGTGTTGTTTTTTTTATATATTTTCCCCATGTATACGAAGTGTGATAATATTTATGGAGCATCTCGTCATTCAACGAAGGTGCTAGTTATTTAATCAAATAGGAGATTCAACCAGGTGACTGCGACAGATACATTAACACGAGCTACATAGAAAATTATTACTTCACAAAAATCTCTTTCAGTTAAAAAAAATATACTTAAATCAATTTATAGGTACGTTAGGTACGTAATTTATAGGTTCTTATTACTTATACTATATAGATCATCGCTCGTGGTCAGTGTGGAATCCATACTAATATTATAAATGCGAAAGTAACTCTGTCTGTCTGTCTGTTACTCAATCACGCCTTAACTACTGAACCATTAACCAATTTGCATGAAATTTGGTATAGAGATATTTTGATACCCGAGAAAGGACATAGGTTACTTTTTACCCCGGGACATAGGATAGGTTTTATTCCGGAAATCCCACGGGAACGGGAACTATGCGGGTTTTTCTTTGACTGCGCGGGCGATGCCGCGGGTGGAAAGCTAGTAACCTATTTAAAAAAAAATCTTCATGCAGATAGTTAGATACCTTTAATTCTAATAAAAAAGTATAGCTATATAGTTAATTTAAATGAAAAATATAACCTATATACAGGAAAATAAAACAGTCACCAAGTTTGACCACTCCACTTTTCCTTCATAAATCTACAACGCAATTTACATTACCATTTACGTATTTAAAGTGCGTCGCACAAAACAAGTCTAAAATGGAATAAATAAAAACCTAATTTTAAAAGGAATGTTTTGCATTCGTGGCAAGATAATGAAGGCGAGTCAACATTTCTCGTTAAAGATACTCGCTCAGAGTTTTTTCCTCAATTTGTCTGCAGCCTTTCACCCCTCCATTATAAACTTCTCAGCTTCATTAGAGGATTTAAAACGCAAATTTCCTTTTCGATTGTAACTTTTTTCCACTTCTTGAAAGGAAGCTTCTTTCAGACTGGGTAGGAAATTAGTGTCCTTCCCTTTGAGGGGTGAAAACGTGTTTTTGAAAATTATTTGAATATTTTACTCGAATCTTGCGACAGAATTAGTTTAACAATTGACCGGTGGTTATGAATTGTTCGTATATTTTATTACCTAGGTACCCATCTAAGCTGTAGGTATAAGGTCCTACGTGCACTCGAAATGAAAATATTTTTATAATCACATCACAATCCCTATAAACAGTATATGAGATATATAAAGCACGTAAATTATCTCGTTACAAGTTACAATATCATCAAAGACATTAAATTAAGTAGCAACTACGCAAATCCTCCCAGATTTCCCTGTTTTCGCATGAGACCACTAAACGTATTACTGTAATGTACTGAATTATCTGTTAACGAGACAACAATAAGAGGTATGTCTACACTGAGAGCCTATTACTGTCTAGAGAGCATTCCCGCCCCTCCTTAACGTATTCCACCCTTGTCACACTCATCATGCCTGCAAGTTCCAAAATAATATACCGTAAACCCACTGTCGGATTATTCTGACAAGGTTCCAACTCTCTATATCACATTTTCGTACAATGTGTACACAATAGAAGCGATTACTCTCCCCCGCGACATGATTTTATTTGTGCAGTTATTACAGTCTCGTCGAAAGATATTTAAATTTCATTAGGTTTGTTTTACACTTAATTTGTGAGGGGAGTGCGGCATTGTATCTTTGGGGTGGAGCCCTATTATTGCTTTGAGCTTTCCAGCTTATTTTGTGTAACCCTCTATGAATTGCATTGGTGATTTGAATTTCAAGATACTTATCGGAGCTTTCATGGTGTTAAATAGATGTATTTCTTTGTTCCATGATAACATTGAATGGGTATGGTGAATTCGCGTGAATGCTTACAAATGCCGTAGACACATGTTTAGATTCCATTCTAGTTCTGATAATAGGTAGTTTAATTATTTTTCAATAACTAGTTTACTTCTTAGGGGTATTTGATAATATTTTATTTAGAACTTGTGACGAATTATTTAATAAGTTGGTATTTCTACGTTATTACCTAGAGAGATTGGAAATTTATAAGAACGAATATAAGAAAAAGACCGACACCTAATTTTTATTTAAGTAACTGTCCCTTATACCTATCAGTTTAGATTCAACTTCATTCTATTTTGATTCGTTTATTTAATAACCAATAAACATATCACCATTTAAACTACTCTAGGTACACGAAGCTAGCGGCTGGTTTATAAAAAATCGTTATTCGTATAAAAAAATGTTTTTTTTTGTGAGTATTATTTAAATGTCAACGAACTAAATGTTGACGAAGTGAACAGTACTCTTTTACACATATCCGACTGGTTTACTGCTAATAATTTATTATTAAATGCCAAAAAAACAACTTGTGTTGAATTTTTACTACCTAACGTTAAAAAGTTGAGCAGAAATATTACCTTGAACGGGGAGGTATTACAACCTGCAGAATCGACTGTATTTCTTGGGTTAACATTGGACGAGAAACTACAGTGGGGAGCCCATGTCAACACCGCTGCAGGTAAGCTCAGTTCAGCAGCGTATGCAGTCCGAAAGGTAAGGCATCTCACCGATGAAGATACAGCTAGATTGGTTTATTTCAGCTACTTTCATAGTATTATGTCCTATGGAATTCTACTATGGGGCAGGGCAGCAGATATAGAAACTATATTTATCTTACAGAAAAGAGCCATTCGCTCTATATATAATTTACGTGCTCGGGACTCACTAAGAGATCTCTTTAAGAATACTGGTATCCTTACTGTACCATCACAGTATATATTTAATAATACAGGGTGTCCAGTGGCAGATTTCAATGTTTGAGGGCTTGTAAAAAAAGAAGTATTATTTCTAAGCAAAATATTTTTATTAAAGTCAAAAGAAGACGAGTGCGGATTTTATCTCCTGAAAATTACATTTTCCAAATGCCGCCCTTCTACTCTCACACACTCCTCAATCTATTCCGCATGTTGAGAAAAACTTGTTTGAAAAGGGAACTGGGAATTCTGTTTATTTCAGCCCGGATATTTTCCTTCAGTTGTCTTATGGTTGTTGGATTTGATTGGTAAACCACAGTTTTTAGATAGCCCCACAAGAAAAAGTCACATGGACTTAGGTCTGGTGACCTGGGTGGCCACGGGATGGTGCCGTTTCGGGATATGTGCTTTTCAGGAAATAACTGCCGCACTGAATTCATTGACACATTAGCAGTATGAGCCGTAGCAAATCTTGAATAATCTGAATTTAGTATGGATGGAGCTTAACCTTTTTTCGCATAATGACCTGAAAAACGATTTAGGAATTCCCAATATCGACGAACGTGTGCGAAGTGATAAACGAGGATTTTCAATTACAGAATTCATAACAAGTTTAATGTTTTCTATTGTGGATACTGATGGTGCTGGACCCGGCCTAGGGTTATTAATGACTGAACCTGTAGCCCTAAACCTTGCTAGCCACGACTGTATCAAATTTATCCAAGGTCCATCTCTTAAACGATGAATTTGATAATGGTTATTAAACCGACGGCGTGTTTTCGCCAGCGAAATCACCCAAAAAGTATGCCTCAATAGCATAAGCGCGATGCTCTTCGTTCCACTGCTCCATGGCGATTAAAAAATCCGCAGAGCTCACGCGCTGAATGACACCCCCCGCGTCCCCCTCGCACGTCGCGTTTTAAAACTAGAAGCGTTCAAACATTGAAATCTGCTGCTGGACACCCTGTATTTTGCATGTACACAAAAACGCCGACTTACACACAAGAGTAGGAGATAGACACTGTTATGGCACAAGGAACAGAAATAGAATTGAAATGCCATTTTTCCGATTAGCTAAAGTTAAAAATTCATTTATGGGTCAAGGTATACGCTTTTACAATAGAATTCCTCATAATATTAAAGAGTTTGGTAGTGCTAAATTTAAAACATATGTAAAAAATATATTAGTTCAGAGAGCCTATTATAGCATTAAGGAATATATGGAAGATGAAAATCCATGGAGGGTTGTCGCGTAAGAACCACAGGACAGTTCTTTGGCATATTATGATTTAATATTATGTAGTTAGATTTAAGTTACAGATTATATTGTAATATTGAAATGATTTTAAAAGAGCAACTATGGAGTTTCTTGCCGGTTCTTCTCCATAGATACTGCTTTCCGAATCGGTGGTAAATGTTAAAAATACTTTAAATGTAATGACGATTCGAAAGTGCTACTAAAAGTAGTCTAATTGAATAAATAAATGTTTGAGTTTGAGTTTGAGTTTGAACGTTTTCATAATTTTCGCAACAACCATACAATCGAATTTGTGACCCGAAATACAACGTAAAAGTTATTAATTATTTGCGAAATGTACAGCGCCCTCTATGTAAGTGGAAACATTTCGCAGACGCAGACTCCATTAGCAGTGTTCGCCGGACTGTCACAATCATTTTTCTTTCCCGCTGCCGCTAATTCTCAACCGCGCTTCAGTGGCCATATAGAGGGATCAACTAATCTTGATGTCGATGTTCAATATTTTTCTCACTTCCGTTACCTAGTAAGGGAACACATTGCAAAATGGTGTTACTTACACGATTTACTGGACTTTTAGATAACATGATAATTCCAATTGAGACGGATGTTTACCTACGTAGATGACTTAATTTGTTGTAATTGTTACAACCATAAAAAAAATGAAACCTAGGCATAATTTTAATTAAGGTTTAATGAATTTAATTTTTCTTTCAATTATAGGCTATCCAGAACAAAAAAATATATATTTCATAATTAGGCAAGTTCACAAGAATATCATAAATGAGTCTCAACAAATTATATAATATGATATTCTTGTTATAATTTAAAATATGACCCAAAACATCCGTCATAGTATTTTTAAAGAAAATATTTATTTAATTAGCTTTTTTTAAAGATAAATATTTTACAAAACGAAACCAAATAACTAGGTGCTTCCATCAACCTGTTTTATTTTTCATATTAAATGTAAAAGTATCAAAACATGTTGCATTGAGGTCGAATGGAAGCTTGATATCGACTTTTATTACTGCGGAGGGGTTGGTCATTAGCGAGATAAAGCGGCTGCCACCCATCGAGATATATGTACACTAGAGAGGTTATTCCAAACAAAAACATTGCGCGCGGCCGATGTGGTGGGGTACGTGTGGAACGAGCGAGGCGTGGCTTCAAGTTCAAAGATTAAGCAATGCGTGCAGATGCGACACATTGTGCAATCTGTTTACTCGGTACTATCTGGTGGTACTGATACTAGGGAATTAATAAAAAGAGGATTTTATATTAAACTATGTATTTTAATTTCCTTTAAATAATATCAATTTAGTAAGCTTTTGTCGTTTTGTGTAGTAATCAATAGTTTTATCAGTTTTTGCTTCATGATGTAATCGAATTTTGGAGTATTGGTTTATAATAGCCCTAATTAAATGGATACGATGATTCAATGTTGATGGCGTTTACGTATAAGAAACTCACATTTTGAAAAATCTCACGTGAGATTCGAGGATGGGGGAGGGGGTTGAATAAAATCTCACGACATCTCACCAGGGGGGGAGGGAGCGGCAGAAAATTAAAAAAAACACCTCACGTAATTTATGGACGCCCCCTTACTCGATCACAATTTTTGTAACGAATGTGAAAGACGAAACAATAAATACGCAAAGCGGCTTTTACTATAAACGGAACTACATTTAAAAATAATAATAATAGTTTAAAAAAACTAAAAAACACGCTTTTAGGTCGGTTTTCTATAAAAAGCGTGTTTTTTATTTTTTTTTAACTATTATTTATTTTATCAAATTAGTGTATTGTCATCGGTCCTCAATAAATCTACAAAGTTTGAACGAAATCTGGCCGTTTAAAGTGGGTCAAAATCGCGCCCAAAGAAGTCGGTTACAAACATACAGGTGAAGCTAATATAAAGCGTGTAATATACTTTATTTATTGAGTTATAAGGTTGCTTCCATTCTGTTTATTTACATTCTCAAAAACATCAATCGCCGCAGAGGCGGCTTGCGACAAAGGCGGCTTGTGTCAAAGGCCTCGGCGATATCATTTAAGAACATAATATTATGTACTTTAGGCAAACTTGTAATAAGATCTATTTTACTTTCTTATTAGTCCATTTGACAAGGATATTGGGTAAGATACCTATTGGAATAATTTTATTATTATGTATGTACTTATTAAATCCGCGAATAAAAAAAATGTTTAGTCGCGAATATAGAAATTGGGTCGCATTTTTTTAATCCGCGAATAGTGAAAACGTGACTAAAGGAAGCGCGATTAAGGAACTTTTACTGTATTAGTTTCTGTGAATGTTGTGTTTATTTGTAATTGTTGTGCATAATAATTTATAAATCCTATTGGAACAACTGTTGATGAACATTTTTTTAATAAATAAAAATAGGTAAATAAATAAATATTACTTAATATAACCTACCGTTTTACTTTGCGTAGTCGGGTAAAAGTATAAATATTTAGGTACTACAACACGGTAATCTTTCCTAGTATATATTGTATATATACATAGTTAAAAAATCCAGTTACATTTTTTTAACAGACTCATCGATAGTGTCACGTCTGTGCTGTTAGTCTATGAAAAATGGCGCGAAACGCAGAACGCGTGGTGATTTTTCGCAAAATGATAACAATATTAGTAAAATGCATTACTTACTCATAATAAGGAAACTTACTGGTGAAAAGTCACTCCTCGGGCTTTGTTTGTATTATGGGAACTGTTAAAACAATATCTTAGCACACACGAAGGCATTTTGAACAGAGCAATAACACGTGTTGACGCGGCAAGCGGGGGGCACAGTCCGGCACAGACTAAAGAGACTTGTGATTCTTGCCTCTAGCTCGTGTTAAAGAGAGTGTAGTAGCGATCGCCTCTCTAGTACGTAGTACATACTATCTCGATGCTGCCACCTGATAAAGTGCGTTTTGTTGCTCACTTACTTATTTCTCTCTGTTTCCAACAGAACTGAGTTGTATGAGTTTTCTTCTTTTACTATTTTCCTTCCATAATGAAACAACTCTGTAGGTACAAGATAGAACTGCAGAATATCTGTTAAATTGCAGAAACATTTGTAATTACAGATACTTACGACTCGATAAAATTTATAAAAAGATGGATATGCGAATCAAGGCGATACATTCCTTGTTAGTTTTAATATAATTAGATATTATACTTTTATAGTACTATTGATTTCTAATGTATGTACAAAGATAGCTTTTTTCTTCATAGTGTAGATATTAATCATGAAACAAAAGATAATAACTAATAGAAGTTACATCGATCAGGAAATTAATTAACCTAAGCAAACCGCTTGTAAGCGCTGTCAATTCCATTTGATTTACGCCACCTTTACTTTTTCATCGTAATCAATAATTATTTCACTAAAAGCAATGAAGTAAAAAATAACAACATCTCCGAACGTCGCATCAATAATTCCGAATGATCAATCATTGAAGTACACATGTGGCATAATTATCAACGAGAAGTAAAATGTGGTAAGAAATAGTAAACGAATTACATTCCTAACAAAGAACAATAATATTAGGTACGTGCGATTAACACTTTACCCAGCCCAGCGGATGATTGATGAGTTTACCCGTTCATAGTGACTAATAGAGTGCCACGAACATATGATATTCGTTACGGGAAACCGTAATACCTTTGATATTGAACCTGAACCTTTATAGCTCCCTCTGCCGCTATTAATACTTAATTTTCTAATTAATTTGAACGCTCCGAATTTGTTACGCGTATCATTTTATCATTTAATGTGATATGTTTTAGGAATTTTATGGGAATGAAGTGATGCTTGAAGTTTGAGGCGAAAATATATTTTACAAAAACTTGCTATTGCAGAGTATTTTGTGTCCATGACAATAATTAGCTTTTATATTATTGTTTTGTTGCATAGGCTCTACCGTGATTCATAAATAGTTTTACTGCAGTACTGCTTAATCTAGCCGAAAAATATTTTCCCTCCCAACTGGTATTTTACGACTATCTAAGAACTATTGTATATTTAATACATAGGTAGCAATAAAATTGTTTTCATGTCAACGTAGTTGCGCGACCGTTCAGCCCCGATGTGCCGTCGGGCGCAAAATCCCGGGTCGGAGCAATAAACGCGATTAGACAAACATTTCCTGATGCGAGTCACTTTTTCCAAAACTTGGCGTATAAATCAGATCGGTGGTGTGTCGCAGTTTTCGCGTCGTCTTGCCAAATTTATGTACCGATCGGCCCTTTCGAATGGAGATGTAGACCGCTATTTACATATAAATACCTCGATTATTTGAATTATTCAATCGAGAGGGGGCGGCGCTGACAAATCACTTCCTCAGGAGATGGCACAAGTTGCTAGGCTCAAGTTTGGCTTGATGTGCTCCGGCTATGTCGTCCGTGCCCGGCTTTTACGATAAATTGAACAGTTTTCTTATTAACTGTTACTGAGTACTTAACTATTTTATTTACTGTTTTTTGGTAGGCATTGTTTTGGTTTAGGTAGAGCTTTTCATTTGATATTTCTTCAAAGATGATTTAGAACGTTTATAAACAAATTTAAGTACCACAGAATAATAACTAGTAACTATCGTTATAAGTACTAAGGTACATGAAAATAAAAGACTTAATTTAATGATTTTTACCTTTAATGTTACCTAACTAGATATGAAATCTATATACAGGTAAAATAATGAAATTCTGAAAAAAAAAATGAAAGAACAGGGAATCTAATAAAAATTGTTCCCAATAAAGTTTTCAATACTGCGCACATTAAGTAAAATATGAAGCTTTTATTTTCTTCAAACAATCAATGTTCTAGAACTAATCGAAGGAAAATATAGCCAAGTAAAAAAGAAAATACATCATTACGAATACAAATAATAATGATCTAAAGCTTTAGGTATAGTTCTGGATAATATTCCCGCAATTTTATGCCCTTTCGTATCATTTAATTCGGGAAATAGAAGTTTTTGTATGGAAATCGGATGCACTAAAGCTCCGAACCTCTGCCGTATTCCCTGTCTATTGTACGTAACAGCCTCATAAAACTTTATCGCGAATTATCTGTAGCAAATACTTTGTATAGGATATACTATGTTGAATGGGTATGTAGAAATATTTACATTGCTTGAACTCAACATATAGTCCATTGAAATGTTACATTTTTTAGGCCTAACCTTGCGTTTTTTAGAGGACGCAATTTTGTTTTTTTGATATGTAGGGAGGGTCAGTGTGAAGCTAAAACCAAGTTTGTGGGGTCGCCACCCTTGTCCCACGGCCGCCATCTTGAAAATAGCGGTTGAAATGGTTTTTACAATATATCTCTTAAACTATTTATCTGATAAAAAAATATCGTTAAAATTATTTGTTGCAGATTAAATTCTCTACAACTTTTTAAATAAAAAAGTTATAAGCGAAAATGTTCAGAAATTAGAGCTATTTATATTTTTCAATAAAACTTTTTTTTATCATTTTACGAAGAAATGATATCAGACCATTTTTGTAGATTGTTTTTCGAGGAACAACTTTTATGTACACATCAAAAAAATAAAATTGCGTCCTCTAAAAAATGCAACCCCAAATGTAACTTTTCAATGGACTAATAGCCGTCTTCTTATGTAGCTATATTACCTTAAGGTAAGTACATATGCTTAACCCTGTATAGTAAGAACAAGACTATAATTTAAAATACTTTCACAAAAGCATCATTTAAATAAATAAATAAATAAAATAAATCTTTATTTCAAATTTTTGATTGTAACACAATTAGATATGAGGCTCTGGCTCTCTTGCTAGGCATAGCCTGTGTTAAGAGAGCCAGTCCCTTCCCTTAATACATCTTCTAAAGAGCAAAGACAGAGAAGTAGCTGTAATTAAAATTCATTATTAATTTTCGTATATTATAGGCATTCGTATGCAAAGGTTTATGGGAAGCAATGTACGTTTATTTTATTTACTTATATAAATTTCAGATTATCCAGCACTTCAAAAACGGACATCAAACATTCATCAGTGAAGTTAAACTGCAAACACTCGTGTGATTTTGTAAAATTAAAAGCAAAAGTAATCGGAGCTCATACTGATGCGATCGGCTTCGCGGCGATAACCATCGATAACTAAGCCCCATCCACGGCTCCTGTTACTGTATTTATTTCACTAATCGTGTTATTGTCTCGTGTTAGAGCATACTTAGGCTAATGTGAGGCCGAGTGCGCAGCCGTTAGGGGAGAGCGGGGATGAAAGTCACATTTTTTTCTTTTTTTATGTAACTTCCAAAATACGTTGTTTAGGAATGATATTTGTATACCAAAGGATAGTGTAATTATTCTGGTACAAAATAAATAAACGTATTTTTGTATAATATTATCAGTTGTAGAAATATTTTGTATTTTCACTCCAAAGAAAAATGTGACTTATAACCCCGGGTCAGGGATGGTTGTCACAATGCCTAGGGTAGGTAGTCACATACTAAATAACAGGCAATTTATAAATAGAAAGTCACTTTTTGGTCTTATAATTTTACGGAATAGTTTTTAATTAAGAACTCTTAACCTAATGAAACCGTAGACAGTCTTTATTTCAGTCTGAACATTAAGAATCACAATTTTAGCAAATGTAATTTATTTATTTTATTTATTTATTTATAACTCTTTATTGCACAAACTAAAATATGACAAAAATAACATTAATACACAAGAAAGGCATAGTTTGTACAAGAAGCGGCCTTATTGCTAAGCAGCAATCTCTACCAGGCAACCTGATGGAAAGGAAATGTATGAAGTTAATGGGATAGTGCAAAAAGAAGAAAAAATTTAGTAGACCAGATGTGCATGTTTCGTGAGCCCAAAATATACAATCCTGGCATTGTACCCAAACCTCTAGATTTGCTTGCTGGGTATGGCGACAAACAGACTAAGCAAAAATCTTCATTTTCTTTCTCTTCTTCACTGTTGTCAGATTTCTTCTTGTTTTTATTAGATTTAGAAACCTTCTTCTCTTATTTCTTCTCACTCAATACAAGTTTTGATACTTTCTTTTTCTTAGCATCTTGCTCCTTCTTTTTCTCTTCTAAATAGGTCTTTTCCGGTATATCTGTCAGAATGGCCGATTTATATTTTCTTTTATCACCTTGCTGTGACTTGCGTGGAGGTGCTTTTGGTAGTGGTTTCAAAATAAGCGGGGATACGTTCAGAGTAGATTTTACACCACTAAGACCTGGTATCGCTAGGGGCTCCCGGGTTCTTACTCCACTTGGACCTGGTATCGCCAGGAGCTCATTGGGAACTTGATTCTACAAAGATTCCCCTAGCATCGGACTTTCTATAAAATTTTCTGGCATTAGGATAGATGGACTTCCAGCAGGTTCGTTAGGGCGATTTTCCGGTGTTGATTGAAAATTAACGGCTGAAACAAACAACCTCAAAACGCAAATAAAGTCAGCTCGCATACAGGGCAACGAAACTAACGAACGAAAATTTGTGACAACGAGCCCCATAACACGTTTTAGAAAAATAACATTGAAAATAAATTTCGATCAATGAATATCTAAAAAACTATACTACGATATTATAAAACACATTTCATCATCATCAAATGAACTGAAAGATTATTACTGTAAAACAAGAACGTATACTTACGAGGTTCGACACAGCAGCACAAAAATTTACTTTTGCTATGCGAAAACAATAAACACGTGTGAGGCCCTCACGGCAGATCGGAGCGGTCTGACGCGAAGTGGGGACAGCGTTGTCACTATATCGCTTTTGCCACGCTGTTCAACAGACTTATTCGATAGTTCAGTTTTGTGTTAAGGCCGCTGTGACAACCAACCCGTGAGACAACCAAACCCGGTCTCCCCTACATCAGATAAAGGCATTTGATATGCTAATAGCGGTAGCAAATGTTCGCGTAATGAGCGTGCGACGGCGCTGCAACAATTTTACATACCACGGAACTTTGATAAGCTAAACGCTTAACATGCCTTTTGCTGGTAATGAACTCACACTTTTTGAAACAATTAAGCGTTTGTTCAAATTGCACTTTACGGTGTTCATGTTTAGATTCAATTTCAAAATATTTTAATCAATTAATCTTTAACTATGTTGATAACTACCATTTTAGGGTTTTACTAACTTTTAAAAAACTATGAAGAGTTAAAAGAAAATAGATATATACGATTTGAAAAGGAATAATTTGAATGTATACTGAAAAACTTTAAAAGATGTTTTGGATTTCCTTTCATAGGTATGTATAATGCAAGAGACTAGCATTAACTACTGAAATTGTGAAAGCGCTGTATTTTTGGCCATTATAGAAGTCCCGATTTTTTTTTAATCAAGCGCAAACGTATTTAGACAGAAATGTGCAGTTCTTTCTATAATCGTATTACTAAGTAAACAATACGGGAGTATTATTTTCGAATCGCACCATAGGGTTACGGAGGGATTACGATGATATCGCGTAAACTTGACGCGCTCAAGCCGCGCCACAATCGTTTGATCATCAGTTAACCGCTAATGCGACGTAATGCAACCATTGTTCTCGCTTACAATTCACTTGTGTTCGCATTTCCTCTACCAAATGGTAGGTTATCGATGTATCTTCACGCGAATTGTTCCCATATAATCCTCTGGATTAGCTATAGCTGTTCTGGACTGTGGAGTGAAATGTTAGATTTGGTAACTGGCCTTTGATGTACCTATTCTTAATTTTATATGGATATAAAAGGACAAGCTTTTTATAGGTAGGTACCTATGTGTATTACCACTGCTTGCATTCAGAAGGTATAAGTACGATGAATATATGTTATTATCCGGTAAAATTGTAAAAGCAGACTCTTTAAGTCTCTTTAAGTTGAGACTCTTTAAGAATAAGGAAAGAGGAGCAATTAACATTAGACTAGCTTAAATCGACTACAAAAATATCTTTCACTTTTCCATATCTACTTTCAATCGAGTCCTTAAATGTAACAATTTGTTTCGGTTATGTAACATCTTATAAAACCTCTTTCTGAATTTCCCGACTATCTTATCAACTATCGATTGCGACCGAATCACTCCAGCTACTTTTCCACCCTCTCTGCAAACTAAATCGCATTTACAACGTTTCAACATCGCTAACATGTTAAAACAGAACTAATGGACATTCGCTTCAGTCTCAGCCCGCAGGAGACGAATAATACAAGTAAAATGGTCCCATCTCCACGCTTCATTAATTTTATTGCCCGGAGGCGCTCCGACTCAACTCGGGACGCTGCTGGCGAAAACACGACATTGTGTTGCCAGTGACTTAAATTGAATAAACACAAGCTATTATGTGTGCTGCAGAATGCACATGCACTTCTTTTGTTGCAACAACTGTCTCTTTCTGTTAAACTTTCTAAACTATGTAAACTCTCTATTTTTCTGTTTTTCAGAAATCATAAAGCTTGAAATAAGGAAATATTTTGGAATTTTCTATTGAATTGGACCAAGAAAAGAGGAAATAAAATAATGCAACTACGCTAGCTACGCTACGGTGACTATGATTTTCCAATGTCCACTCTGAAGATTTTTCATTTTTCATTGTCCAAAAATGTACACATAATATCTGCAGGTTTATGTATGCAGATTATCTATCTATTGATTATTATTGCGACATGACGTATGATTTATTTATGCCTACTTCAGTTGTGGATTTAAAGGATTAACAATAAGTCGAGTACGCTAATGTAATGGAGATATTAGTGTGAGCGTAGCGAAATAATTCCGACACGGTTTTTTGTGTGCTCGCGACACAATAGGATTATTCTCCATTGATCATTGCTTATTATATAAGTAGCTGCCGGGGGTGCGTAACATGAAAACTAAATTTGGTTTATCGGCCATTATGGAAAGTAGGTGTTAATGTTGAGATAGTAATTTATGGTGCGATCGTGACTTTTCCGTTTTGAATAAATTGTTATGGTTTTAGCGATCGTTATGTTTGTTTGTTTAATTTCTTTTTATATGCAGATTCGAGTTTTAAGTAACCTCAGATCGTGTATTTAATTGCGAGAAACAATTTTGATTTTTATGAAATGTATTAATCTATCTACTGTGTTTTTACCTCAAATATCTGTGAGCTAGGTATATCAATCTATCTGTACCTATATTATTTAATTTATGCTTCTAAATAAAACAACAAATATTCTTTAACCTACAATGTGTCCTTAAAATGAAGTACCAGCATTCACCGAACCCAAGCAGTCTCCACAAAGACAAAAATATATCAAACAAACAAAGGTTATGGGCGGCAAGTTATCTGGCCGTAACCTCTTAGGCCACGATCCGACCTCACAACACTCAAACTACTGTTTACTCAACTCTGAGCGCGACAAAGGGCCGGAACTATTGTTTGTCGGGAAAGCTTTATTTTGCGACCCTCGCCGCTTGCAGCGACAATTATAGGTTACCCAACTTAAAAATATATTATCTCACTTGACGTTAGGAACGAGTGAACATGCTCAGGTTGATAAGTGAAATAAATTGATATAAAATTTACTTTAAATTTGTAAGCTATAGTCATAATAATTTTAATTGCATTCAAAAATCGATAAGCGACAGCGACAGCGATAGCTCTAGATATAGATAGGGAAAACGTAAGTATGAAAATATATTTTTAATATTCAAAATTTAAATCCGATTCCTGATTAAACATATTTACCTCAACGTATTCAAAAGTATGATCTAAAATTTAAATAATACCATTAGGATTAATTCGTAAGTTATATCCACACAATGATGTCCTTTTAAGCAAGGGCGGTGGAGAGTTGAAAATTATCCTTTTCACGAACGACCTTAAGTATAATAGAGAAAGCACTTAAGCCATTTTCTCCGCCTTTAAGTGGCGTAAGCGCTGCTGTATTTGCAGCGGCTTGTTTTGTGAGCTAGAAAATCAACCATTATAGTCCACGAAGCTTATTTGGGCCGTTTGTGTGCTAGCTTCTGAAGGGGCCGAGAGGGCGGGCGTATGGGGAACATTTCAGGCTAATGTGGCCATTGGGCGGCGCTAACAGCAATTAGGCTACATGCGAGTAAATGGATTGTGCATTACCGACGACATAGATTGATTTATTGGCTCCACAGAGCGAGTGGCCGCTTTCGATCACACGATTTAACCAGCTGCTACGATATAGCTATTACGAAAGTGGACATCGATTGATCCATTATTAAACGCGTTCAGTAGCATAATCTGTTGCCAATTACCTTGCAATCATATCGTTCACAAACGTGCAAAATTATTGATGACGATTCGATTCGAACCCTTTCCGTATCGTTTTCATGTGAAACCTTATGGACGGTTATGAAGAAATAGAAAAAGATATCACGCGATGCTATTGTTTATTCACGCCTGAGAGCATATTCGCAGATTGCTATATTTAGTCATGTCGAAAGCAAATTTTATTGGATATGAATGTCATATTAAATTCAAGTCCCTCAGTGATCATGTTATAACGCTGTGATCTTTATATTCCTTCACGTAAAACATCACATCTGTTAGTGGCCGGGCTTCTTTGTACCGGTCTATGAATAATAAATGTGCCGATAGCCGATTGGGGAAATTGAATTTTATAGTTCGTAACACATTCGAGGACAGATGTCACAAAATGCCGCTCGCCGGCGGCAATACGGTATGTAATCGAAATGTCAAATAGAAATCAAAATTGGGTCGATTGTCATGTAAATAATTAAATAATGACCGCCGGCACTCAAGCACTCAAATATGTAGGGAAGGTGCGACTTTCATTGTGATTAACAGAGTTATTTCTGTTTGGCCGAACAATTATCGGCCCATTACCAAAAGCACACAATGGTCGGAGTTCCATTAAATTATTGAATGCCATTCAAATGTCACCTATGGTGTAATATCATTATGGTTTTGGATACACGCGATTCTTATATTAAACCGAGTATCTAAATCAATTTCTAAGGGTAATGAAATGGCCTTTTAAATATAAAATGACTTATAAGAAATAGTTTTACTCGCTTCAAAGTAAAAGGGTAGAGTACTTACTAGTTAATAATGAATAGGTATAACAAAATACTTAAATAATTTTCAAAATTCGACATTTTAAATGTTTATATTTTCATTATCATTTGTTATGTTTAAAACAATAAGCGGCATGGTAATATATATAATTGTCTACTTTAAGAGACAATACCTTTTACCCTATATAATTTAAAACCCTTCAAGTTTTGTTCAACGCTATCATGTAGCAATAATTCAATCTCCGACTGATATATTGTCGTTAATTGATTTCCCCTCGACGAGCGTCTCTCAGGGCTCTACGAAGTTAGATAAATTCGCGCTATCCGTTTACATCATTAAATTTTATTAGAGGCAATACAATAGCAGGGCCATTGGGCGACTACAGTGAGGGACTTTTCCGTCGGCAATTGCGACCCTCGCCAATTCGTATTTCCTTTTGCCGCGAATTAATCAGGCTATTACGTCGGCTTTGAGACGTATGACGAATCGTAATGGTGGACGGACAACACTATATTGTACTGTTATATTTCATACGTGATTTCTTTTTTTATGTATTTTCATCGAGCATAATGGTTTTAGCTTGAACTTGAAAAGATTTTAATTTTTAGTATTTGTCTATAAAAACGTGTGCAGACTGCAGTAAACTATAAAGTTATTTACTTAGGTATTTTAGATCGAACTGAATTAAAAAATGATTTAGGTAACGAATCGAAATCGTAGTCTAAAGATTTGTTTCTACAGGGAAATATGTATAGATTTTACCTATTGGTCATTGGAAAAAAGAAGCACCTGGAAGCAGACTAGTATTAAATTTATTAAATAAACTTAAAATAACAATTCATATTATAAGGTGTATAATAGGTTCATAAAATCTATTCAGTATCCCTCAGTATAGGAATGCCATCGAGTTTAGTAATTTGTTGCAAACGGTTGGAAGCCTGGGTACGCCAAGTATCGACGTCCGCCATATTTTCACATAGAGGATTTCCAGTGAAAACCAGATCTCTTAGAGAGGAGCACTCCTGAAAAATCAAATACCGATAAATCTAAAACAAATTAGAAATTAGAAAAGAAAAAAGTCTTTGAAAATTTGAAAAAATAGAAACGAATGTCCGCAATACGGAATTTGAACCATTTTACAATATTTTTTTTTAATGGATTAGGATTGGATTGCTTATTTAAAACTTATAGTCCGAATGAACCTCCTAAAAAAGCTTTGAATTGTAACGATATTTTATATCAATATGTAGAATTGTAGAGTGACACCTACCTGTAACCTGTTAAATTCAACCCACTCTTTGACTGCATTATTGGACATATAAAGGACCCGTAGATTTTTCATAACACCGATTCCTTTCAGCTTGTCAATCGGATTGTAACTTATCCATAATTCTTCTAACGTATCAGCCACTGTTTCCTTACGAAAATAATGGAATATTTTTAAGACAGGACACAAGAATCAGATAAGTGAAACTATAATGAAAACCAAATTTAAACGACCGTGGTAAAATAGTGAAGATCGGATCAACGTTTTCGCAACGTTTTAAATTGCGTAAAAGTAGCTTAGTATGTAACTACATTACAATAAATTGTTTGTTATTAAAGCAGCACTTACAATTCCAGCCAAGGTCTTGATATAGTTTCTTCCTAATGATAAAATCTTAAGACTTCTCATACCAGCGATGCCTGCAATTTTATCTATCATGTTGGATGACAGACTCAACTTCCTGCAATACAAAGTAATTGTTTCCAGTACTTATCATCGTACCGGGTAAATTTTCCAAAAACGCCTTCAACATGAAATTAGCCATGTAGTTTTTTTTTATATAGCTACATTATATAGGTAGGTATTAGTCAGTTCTTTAACCTCCTCAGGCCCAAGACCTAAATAGCAATATTTGGTTACCTCCCAGTGTCCAGCAAAAAGGACAACATATTTTTAAGGCTTGCCGCCCACGACTTTCGTGTGGCGTTATTCATTAAAAAGGAAAACTAGAATTTTTATATTATTTTTGGGATACAATGGCATGATACTTAGTCGATCGGTACGCTTGTTTGTTACAATTTGTGGTGTCCATTTTAAAGGACATTGGGCTGATACTTTAAAATCAGCTGATTTGTGTTTGGGTTTTATGAAGGACATTGGGCTCATAACGAAAAATCTACCACTGGGTACTTGGGATAAAAGAAAACCATTCAATATGGAAAAAATAACAATATATTTAAAGTTGTTTCAAAAATATTTAGGCAGTGGCATAAGAAATATAAAAAAAAAATATCTAGCAGTAAACAAAAACAATACTTCTTCATATTCAAATTAAAATCAACTAAAAACAAAAACCTTCGTATCAAAAATAAAAAGTAAACTTCTCTTTTATGCCCTGCAATGCTAAATCTAATAAATAAAAACTAGTTATAAGTAAGTAATACTGATGAAACAAGTAACAAATATAAATCAAGTACAAACAAAAAAACCCTTCAGCAATTATTGCTGATGAAACTCTAAATAACAAGTTTTGTTTTCAGTAAGGCACAAATATATTTGGCACGAAGTGCACTTGAAATAAGTTTTATTAAAATGTCATAGTCTGCATCGGTTTATTATATTATATTTTATTTATATATATTGTCTTCTTTTACTAGAACATGGGAACTTCCTCTACCCATTTCTTTGAGTTCGTAGTCTTGTTTAATGGGACAATCGCGAGGGATTCGATCTTTCTTCAGCGTGCTGGTGCATCCAATACCTCTGTTATAAAGCTCATATGCTAACCTTTGGGACGTAATAAATTGGTCAAAGTAGAGAACATGGCCTGGGACCAGATTATCCAGCTTTTTCGGCCAGGCCAAATTCAGTTCCTGCGTAATCCGGATATGTAGTTTCGCCTTGATAAATATGTAAATCGCATACTAGTCCATTGGGATTGGCAAATACAAAGGCTTTGAGTCCTGTGGGATGGGGTTTGCCCGGACATTATTGCTTCATTGGAAAAATCCCTGTAATTAAAATTTATGACATAGTAAAGGTTCATCCCAATGTCCATTATAATGGACAACTAACTTTGACTGTTAGTAAATCTTTGTTTTTAATAAGGACGCCTAAAATAATGTCATTAAATAAACGAATATACGAATCATAATAAATATAAACAAGGTTTAAGTTTAAAAACACAAAGATTATTCATTAAAAAACGGATTAATACTCACCATTCCTTCGGCGGGCGCTCATGATGACACTTGGCGGAGATTTGATGTGACACAATTGGTTAGATTGGCAATATGGCTTCTGTTTCCTATTCGAATATAACTGACCAATAGAAAAAAAGCAAAGACAAAAAGAAATGTCGCGAATTTTTGAATTTAAGCGCAAAATTCAAAAGTGTCCCTCATGATTGACACTGGGTGGAAAATTATGTTTCCATATTAAAAAGTTTGGGCCGCAAGGCTTTCTGTGAATTGTCCTTTATAGATGACAATGGATCAGAGGAGGTTAAAGAAACGAATCTTCAATGGCGGCGCTTATCATTCCCTCTCGCTCACACACGGCCGTACGGTATGCAAAAAAAAAAGGGAAAAATAAAATCACTAAAATGTATTTGATTTTCCCTATAATAGTTTTTTTTATCATAAATTTACAATGACAATTATGCATTTGCGAAAGTAAATAATGTTTTATTGGAATTTGACAAAATATGTTCTTTGGGAAAAGTTGTTCAGTTTTATGGGCTTATTACAAGTATTATGGGGATTTTATTACATTCTGTATACGTAAATATGATAATTCATATAAATACACAAATACAATAACAAAAAAGTTTGTCAACAAACAATTTGAAATAATTAATAAAATAATTATCAATTTACGTTATTTTTATTTTCTTTTTTGCTGATCCTACCATCTGTCAAAGTCAGCTTTGGCCGCCATTGAAGATTCGTTTCTTTATTGAACTGACTTATACTAAAGTTTTAAACAAGAACCCAGGATTATTGAACTAATAAAAAAAAAGCTCTGAAAAAGCTCTTACTTAAATCTTTTAGCTTCCATGATTTTGTATTAAACTTATCTTATATTTGTTTCTTCATAATATCGAATAATATAAAATAAAAATAACATACTCGCAAGCAACAAGAGTGGAAAGCGCGCCATCCATCTTTTCGATCGGTGGCCACTGGAACTGCAGTTCTATTACTTTGGCTTCAGCAGCCGATTCACCAGTTTTCTTTTCCCAACGCGCAATAGCCTCTTTGCATGTTGTGGGTTTTAATGCCATCGCTTAAAGCTTTTAAAAACTTATTTGAAATAACGAAAAGGTAAACTATTAAGCGTTTATGTCAATAACTAACATGAGCTGTTATATTATTGACATAAAAGCTTATCTATGGTGACGTCTGGATTTTTTTTTCTTTAAATACCTACAGTAGGTCTACTTAATATCTATATCTATATTTAAATTACAAAATTAATTGTTTTTTACGACTGCTCCCGAAACACGAGATCATTAATTCATCTACATACTTCAATAGGTATGTTTTTATTAACGTGGAGAAATGTCAGTTAGAGGTTCTTCAACCACTTAAACTCTTAGTCACTAAGCTTAGTCATGACTTGTTTTTCGTAACGAAGAGAAAGATTTTTCCGCCGTCGCCAAACTAACAAGTCGCTTTACCATCTATAGCCGATATTCGTTTATGGTCCATTGAAAAGTTACATTTGGGGTTGCATTTTTTAGAGGAC